>UESW01000193.1:0-61604 GCA_900491605.1 Calamus simplicifolius | reverse complement strand
TACAAGAAGGTTAGTGGGAGTGATATTATTTTCTTGATATTATATGTGGATGACATATTATTAATAGGAAACAATATATCTTTCCTTAAATAAGTGAAGGATTGGTTGTCAGGTAAATTTTTCATGAAGGATTTGAGAGAAGCAGCCTATATACTTGGTATAAAGATCTATAAAGATAGATCTAGAAGGTTGCTTGGATTGACCCAATCCACGTACATAGATAAGGTGCTAAAGCGGTTTAGCATGAAGGAATCCAAGAATAGATTCCTGCCAATGTCGCATGGAGTACATCTCTCCAAGGACATGAGTCCTAAGAGCCAAGAAGAAAGAGAGTATATGGATAGGATACCATACACATCAGCAATTAGATCCATTATGTATGTGATGCTATGTACAAGGCCTACGTTTTTTATGCCTTGAGTATCATGAGTAGATATCAAGCAAACCTGGTGAGAAACATTGGATGATAGTCAAGAATATCCTTAAGTACTTGCGAAGAAACTAAGGATATTCTTAGTTTATGGAGGACCCAACCTTATAGTTCGGGGTTACACGGATTCTAATTTTTAATCTGATAGAGATGATTATAAATCACAATTAGGCTATGTGTTCATACTCAATGGTGGTGCAGTCAGCTGAAAGAGTTTCAAGCAGAAGATGACCATCGACTCTATGACTAAAGTCGAGTACATTGCAGCATCAGATGCAACTAAAGAAGCAGTTTGAATCAAAAGTTTATCACTAAATTGGAGTGGTTCCAAGCATTGTTAATCCAGTATTCTTGTATTATGATAACAATGGAGATATTGCCAAGGAAAGGAGCCAAGGTCTCATCAAAGGTCCAAACATGTACTTAGAAGATATCATGTAATTAGAGAAATTATTGAACGAAATGATATAAAAAGAACGAATCCCCACGGATGATAATATTGTCGATCCATTCACTAATCCTGCTGCAGCAGAAGCATAATAGTCATGCTGAGTCACTTGGTATTAGATATATGGGTGATTAGCTCTAGTGTAAGTGGAAGATTGTTAGTGTGTGCCCTATATTCAATCGGATTAGATGCTAGCTTATGCACATTTCTTTATGAATGCAAATCAAATTTATTGGTTTCTTTATCTATCCGGATGTAATATATATATATATATTAGATATTTTATCTGTGAGATAAAGTCCAAAAGAATGTGAACTATGCATATGGAATTTGTAATAAAAATTATAAATTATGAGATCCAAAATTGCACATATGGTTTGGTTCTTTAAATTTTTCTAGTCGATGCATAGACAGGACTGGGCATTGTCGAACGCTGATAAGACTAGCATACATTGCATGTCTTCATCCTTATGGTGAGCACTGATCTCGCAAGCTGAAGTATGAAGATACTTGGATAGGTGTGTGGATATTTGTTATTGTAACGATGCATTAGATGACCCGCACAGAGATCCCATATGGATATCCTATATAGTATCGATGGTTGATCTTTGATGATGATGGTGCGAGTGATCCTTTGACTTGAGATCTTCATTGCACCTTATATGTGGAATGTCATGCTTTGACGATATGCAAATATCGCTCTAACTATGGGTAGCAAATATGTTGTCGATTGGGTATGACATGAAGCATATAAAGGTGATGTTTGATCAAGACTGGATTCATCTTTCTTGATAGAAAGGGTTATATCCTACGGCCACTTGATGTATTAAATTAACTGTTAAATCCTTGCAAGGTTGAGTTGGAATTCAAAATGGTTTCAAAGTTCTAATTCATGTAAGTCAAATTTTCTAAGATTAAGTAAACAAAAATCAATTACATGGTTGACACATTCCATACCACTGATTGATCTAAAATATGTGACGAAGGGATTGAATCATACGTTAACCGTTCATGGACAAGTGTTGATGACCATGTCAACAAAACCCTTAACACTTGGGTGGTCATGATACTTTGATAGAGGCCGCTCTTGATCTATAATCATGGATTTTTTAACTTAATCAAAGAGTTGATTCGGTTAAAGAATTGACTTGGACAAGGTGTTGATCAAGTCATTCCTAGGGTCAATATTAGGGACATGATTATTACCAACATGTCAAGGGACCTAATGGGTCACACGTATTAAGGAGATTTTGGATGACGTTAAAATAAAAATTAAGTTAGACTTAATTTAAATTAGATGACCAATTAATTAGGATGGGTTTGACTCAATCTTAATTAGAGAATATAAAATTGATAAATAGGATTCATCATAGAGGAAAGAATTTTGTGTTAAAGGAAGAAACCTTTTGTACATGTGATGTACATATAAAATTCATTAATTGGATACTCAATTAGGCTTGATCATATGATGGATGGCTTAGATTAATTGAGATTAATAATATGGTATTTAATTGGGTCCATATGATGGTATGATTTGATTCGTGAACATCCAATTGAATAGAGGGCTGAGATCGAGCCATATGAAGATGGATCCTTGCCCATGTGACGGACATGACACATCTCGACATCATGGAGGAGGGAACACCCATGATTTGGGGCGTCATCATGAAGCCAAATTCAAGGTTGCGACGTTGATTTCATAGGATAACCAATTTCCTATCTTTTAGGGATGTAGTTTGGTGGTTGTAATCCTAACAATATCATGATAACAAATATCCTAAATTTGTTAGGATAATTTGTTATCAACTTGATATGGTTGAATGGTTAGGTGGTTGAAACAAAATTCATATTTTATGGAACCACACAACCTTATAAAAGAAGAGAGACACTCCCTTCGAAAGACATGCCTAACTCCTTCCTTTTCTCTCTCTTGAATGCCTAACACCCACTTTTTCTTTCTAAGACATCCTTTCTTTCTCTAGAACGTCCCCCCTCTCTCTCTCTTGATTGATCAAGATTTGATCTTGATCAAGAAATTTTTCTTGATTTAAAAAATTAATTAAAAAAGAAAAGAGGTGCTAGCGCACCTCGCAAGAAGGTTATCATCCAATCCTAAAGATCTTCGCGTGGATCACCGTTAGAGGCTGAACGCATAGACGGCTAGTGGTAAATCATATTACCAGCTTCATCAGGCTTCATTCGTAATAAAGAACATGTATGATATAATATTTAATTATGTGTTATTTCTTGTTAACTGAATATGTTTTCTGAGGATCTTGGGCTTTGAGAATTAAATTCGTATTTATTTTTATCTTTCACTGCATGATATATGAATTTGATTCATATAAAATATACGTAATTCCCAACAAATAGGGCAATAGAGCTCCAAGGCGGTGAACGTTGAAGACGGCGAGGTCAGCAGCAAAGCTCCGAGGCGACGAACGTCGAAGACGGCGAGGTCGTCAGTAGAGCTCCGAGGTGGCAGCCATCGATGGGGATGAGAAGGAAACGGAGCTAGGGAAGTGAGATTTAAGATCGGCGGGGGTGTGGGGAAAGTAAAAGGAGATCAAAAGGGGAGGGAAGCGAACGAACCTGGGAAGAGACTAGGCAAGGATCGCAGGACTGGAGGAACATGGGAAGAGACTAGGGCAGAAGAGCTCCGAGGCGATGAACGTCGAAGATGGCAAAGTCAGGAGCAGAGCTCCGAGGCGGCGGACATCAACGGGGACAAGAAGAAAACGGAGCTAGGGCACGGTTATTAAATCGGCGGAGCGAAACCGGGGAGGGACGTAGGTCATGGCACAGTGATCAAAGTGACAGAGGTAGACTGGGATTGGGGAAAAGGGCTTAATATCCCGATGCTTAAAAGCGTCGTTAAGTCCTTTAGCTACCTACACTTTCCGAAAGCGTCGGCAGGCTGCGGGATTTCCTGATGCTACAGCCTAGCATCGGGAAAAAAGGTTGCTACAGTGATAATTTACTATTGTGTCCCGACGCTAATAAGCATCGTTATATATCGACGCTAATAAGTGCCGTTAGCTCCTGATAATTTTTACAAGACTCGGTAGGTTACGGGAGCTCCCGACACTTCTCCCAGCATCGGGAGAAGAGTTGCGAGAGAGCAATTTTGTTGTAGTGGGAGTACGTCAGTTCCATGGACCAAAAGGTGTGGAGTTTTCGATGGTGCATTCTTCCAAGCAATAACGTTTCCTAAGTATCATTGTCATGATTCTCAAGAGGTAACCTTGAGTTGTTACTTATTTACGGTCGCAAACATGCAAAGAGATGAAATACACCATGAAATAATGAAACCTTCAGTTAGATTATTCTTCACCTGTCTAGGAGGAGATAAACTGAGCAGTTTATTCATTCTTGAAATCACATAATGAATGGATCACTGATCAATCATAGATGATCGATCTAATCATTCTTTAATACACAACAAAGTCATTTTCATCCACCGCCATGTTTCCATTGCTGCAGTGCTTTTAGTTCCAAGAATTTTCATTTGTTTTTAGAGCGAACAAAGAAGAACTCTAAGCACTTACCCGAATTCTAGAGCTTTCATTTTCCAATAAAAATCCATGCATGCAGAGTGTTTGAAAGAAGTAACACATGTGGAAGAAATGGAAATAAAGTATCATGAGGAGTCCACAAGTGGTCTGAGCATGTTTCGGTTCTAAACCTTTAATCATTGGTATTAAGAACTTAGATTTTCAAGTATCATCCTCAAATTTCTCTAACAAGACACCATCCATGGCAAACTATAGTAATATGGATCCACTTGTGGCGCGTATTGGAGTAATTTTGATCTTTGTATTACCAGTTGAGAAGTCTAAGGAGTGGAAACAATAATTTCGGATTGACGAGTCTTTCTAGACCTTGAGGGGTACCTAGTTATTCATTATCAAAAATTTAGATAGGTGATTTTGTAAATATGCAATGTGAAGAATTGAGACATTGAGGTCCAAAGCCCTTCCAATTTCTCAAACCTTTCAGCTATATATCTCGGTGATAATTTGTTTTAACATCTAAAAACGTCCTTCAATTTTAATCTAAGGTGCGCAATGTTATCTTTTTTTTTTTCTTCTTTTTCTCCTACATTTCTTTCATTTTTTTTATTTACACAAGCCCTTTCAATTCTTTTTTCAGGGAAAATTTTGATTCTATACTATAAGTGAAAATAGTGCAGAGAGTAAGTTTGGGTGGGTTAATTTTATAAAGTTTCCATCAAATTGCATGAGGTGAAGTTGGGAACATTCCGAGCCTTCTTATTGCATTATAGAGAAAGGAACGGTAGCTAACAAAGTAGACCCTGAATTGTATGCCGCTTTTGGGCTTCTACTATTTATCACTGCAACAACACCACCAATTGCCATCACGACCTTCTTGTACGAGTTGGCTTTGGCCAATGCTTCCATGACCTTCACATATTATTTAAACATGGGTCAGTTCTAGCTGCTCCAGCTGCAACCCAATGAAATTTAGTCAAGCACATATACAAGCCACTAATAAATAACGCAAAAGAAATTTATGAAAAAAAAGGCATAATTTAGACTACACTTAATTATTATTAGGAAACAACATCAAATCAAAAAATTATTTGGAGTACATTTGTCCTTAACCCCATGAATAAATCCTTCATTTCAATATAAAATATAAAAGCACATATCATAAAATTATGTTGATTCACTGTAAAGATATGGCTTTGTCATAAGCAATAAGCAATAGGTGTTTGAAAATATTTTAAACAAGGCATTATTGCAAAAATATAAGACTTTGTTTCAGGGTTCCTATGATATAGAGATGTTCATGTGCACATAAATTTAAAGAATTTCAATAAACTAGAAACTAATGGAGTTTCAATGGTTCAACAAAGTTCAAGACAATTTGTTTAAAAATTGAAATTAGATATACAACAACAAAAGGGTAGATATAAAAAAAAAATAAAAATTGAATAGAAAAAAGAGACATTTGTCTGTAAGATATTTGTATCAAGACCTTACAAGCACAATGAGGAGTCATGATAGCATTGTAAATTGGTAATCAAGATCACTAATATTTAGCAAGCATGGTTAAGAGTATATGATTCAACAAAGAGAAGGAACATTTGAAGAAAGGGAAGGAGGGATAAGAAAGAGACCGATAAGTTATAAATAACTTTTGTTAAACTATAGTTTTCATGATAAAACTATAATTCATAATTAATTCTCTCATTGTAAAACATTTTGAAAAATTCATTGATTGATAATTTGAATCATTTTTACCCAAAAAGAATAATTTGATTTATTTAATAGCTTGTGAAATTATTAATAAATCATAACATAGAATAATTAAAGATGATACAAAATGTATGAACAAACATGGTATAATCTTATTAGATAATATACAAACCTGGTGCTACGAGAAAGATAATTAATACAATAGCTTGCAGGAGCTTTATCGCATTTAATATATGCCTTTTACCTTCCATTTATCCTCTATTCTCTTTCCCTCACTTTGCTTTTAGCTTAGAGTGCGACAGAGGCCTGAGCATATATATAGCCCACAAAATGCTTAAAATTTTTAAATCTACTCTAAGTGGTAGGATATGGCACAAAAACCATATTAATTTTTGATACTAAAATGAATCAAATAATATGTATTTAGATTCATTTTTATATCCAAATATATCTAAATAGGAATATAAATTTGACCATCTATTCTAATATTTGTATTTATATCCACATTAAAGTATTTGAACAAATAAAGAAGGGCCAATACTTGAAGATTTTTCTCAAGCTATTTCCTATTTAGAAGCCTTAATAGTATATGTCAGCATTCAAATCCTTTAAAGGAAAGAGACAACAAAAAAGGTGAATCAAATAACATGGATTCATCGTTTTCAAATTCAACAATAACTAAATATATATTGATACAAGATTGAGATTATCCTTGGCAGTATTACGGTGATATGCATAATACTCATAATAAAAGATTAGGAATGATAACTGCCTCCATTTACTGATTCCCACGCGGACCTGCCCCATGGGGTCTCAAACCCCACCCCATGAGTACTCAAATATTTATATTACTTAAATATCATTATATTATTTTAATATTTTAAATAACTACATAGATAATCCTACAATATCTTAATCCTATATAAACTCACCTTTTTTATATTGATTGAAACTTATGGTTAGATATATTTATTTTTTCTATGAAGTAGCTAATAATCATAGATTATGCTATTATATTCTTTAAAGTTATGGTTTAATATATTTCTTATGAATTAGCTCATGAAATTTATAATTATGGTAAATTTATTTAAATCTATTTCATTTATTATATGAGACTTAATATTTATTTTTACTTTTGAAATATAGTAAGAATCAAAAGTAAAAATAAATAAATATTTTAATGTTAAAAATGGGGTTGGTAGGGATGGAGATCTTTGTGAGAATAAAAACAATGATCTTATTAAAAATAAGGTAGGCAAAGATGGTGAGAATGAAAACGAGGAACTTGTTAAAAAAATGTAGGCAGAGATGAAAATCCTAGTAGGGATGACGATAGAGAAATCCTTTTCCTCATTTGAGGGGATGTGGATAGAGACAGTGGGCTAAAATGGTGGCAAAGATGAGGGCGAGAAGTGGCTCCTGATTTTTATTCTACCCTATTGGTATTCTTGTAAAAGATACACAGTAATCCACTATATTATATAAAGATACACAGGTAGTCCACCGTAATATATTATACTTTTTTTCTTAGATTATGCTAATTTTTTTCTTGTTAACATGATCTTAAAAATCTAATTCCAAAATATCCAACTTTAAAATATTTGAAGATATAATTGTCATCATCCCAGGAATTGGATTCCAATATGATTGGCTTGATCTTAAGAATCCTAAGATCATGCCAATTATATATCAAAATATTATGTAATCAAATCATTGAGATCATGTCGATAACCTCTCCAAATATTATGGAATCAAATTTTAAGCCCATGCCAATCATACCTCCAAGTACTCTGAAATTGGATTCCTAAAATCTTGTTAACGCTTTATGTACTCTATACTGGTTATGATGTATTTTACTTCACAATATTCTTACCTGCCTGGCTAGTCAAATCTAACATTTTCTAATGAGAATGTCAATGATTGTTAGGCATGACCACTTGCTACAGCGATTATTACAATGTTGTAGATGTCGGTGGTAATTAATGGTTCGAAAACAACCAATCGGGCCAAACATTGAGAACACTATTTAATAACAAAAAGATTTTTTAATATATATATACATACAAATATCACACATAAATATAAAAAACCTTTTGGTTCAGCAAATACAACTAATAATGATGTGTATACCCATAGATAGGCCACCCTTATCAAGTATGTATTAATTGAGCAAATAATTTATCATGCAAGTATGGGCTGCTATTAAGTAACAATTGAAGTTATTATGTTTTCCAAGAAATATAAACAGATGGTCAAGTAATGATAGAACTATGAATTATGCATGTAACTTTGAATAAGATTATTTTGAGAGATGGTTATAGTAGCATACTGTAAAAGACACTTGATTGAAAATAGATTAAAGCGTCTTTAAAATTAGGGTGCAAGTTGGCAGCATTTTTTGAAATTCTAAAGCATTAAGCATGCAGGGAACCCTAACTAGGTGAAAATTTGTATCAAATATATTATATAAATATAAAGAAAATGAACTAGCGACAACAAAACAAATAAAAATAGGACATAGAGAGAAAAGTGTAAAGCTAAATAAGTTAGCAAGCTACTACAATAAGACTTTGTAAAATGTCCTGCATACCTCTGGAGCTTATCAAATTGCCAAAATTATGTCAAAAGAAATACATAAAGACACTCAAGTTTTAATTGCACATCTGAAATAAATAGGGTATCTCTTGTAAATACAAGTAAAAAAATCCATCTAAAGCAAAAGATTGTTTGAATTATGGACCATCGATCTTAAATTAATTCTCATCATACCTTAAAAATCGCCATAACTTCTAGCAATTAATGTTGTAGTTAATAACGTTAGAATTCTTTAATTAATTGCTTAACACAAAAACTACTAATAAATTAATTGATATATCTTCTGTTGATCATGCATAATACTGTAATGCTATTAGTTCCAAGCACTTACACATATTTTCAGAGCAAGAAAGAAATTCTAAACTGTTACTTTTCATTCCATAGCTTTCATTTTCAAATAAAGATTTATATACGTTTAATGGTTGAAAGAAGTCACATATGTATAACAAAAATAAAAGATTATTTATCTTATATAATTTAAAAGTTTAGGTATTCTTTAAACAAGCCAACTAAAGCAATACTGGGTTTTTACTCATTATATTAAGGACTTGGATTCAAGTATCATCTTCAATTTTCTCTAAGAACATGCTATCAATAGCAAACTATAATCATATATATGACAATTCAGCACGATAAAGGAACATTTTGATTTATTCATGTCGTCTCTTTCAGGATGTTCATGGAAAACTACTCTACCAATATACTAATTTGCCATGGTTATTGATTTATAACAACTCCATGATTTCCAAAAAACTTTTGTAGAATAATTATAAGAAGATGAGGAGGTTAGCTAACATCTCATTCTCATCATAAGTAATGCAAGTATCATGGAGTAATAGATTAAAGGCAAAAATGTTATTGCTTGTGACTTTTACAAACCATAAGAAGTCAAAAATTTCTATTTGCACCACTCGGATTGCTCAGTACACCCCTCCTAATTTTTTTTAAAAAAATTCTAAACTAATGTTAGCACCCCCGTCTCCTTCCCTCCCCCCTCTCTTTCCCGGCACTAGCCCCTCCCTCTCCTCCCCCCTCCCTAGCACCGGCCCCTACCCCTCCCTCCCTTCTAGCCCCCGTCTCCTCTGCTCCCCTCTCAGGCAGCCCCCCCTCTCCTTCCCCCTCCTTGACACTGCCCCCCTATCAATATGGTATGGAAAGAAACCATCCCTTAATCATTTAAGGGTTTGGAGTTGTTACACTTATATGAAGCATAATGAATAAGACAAGCTTGAAGCTAGATCTGATAAATACAATTTTGTGGGATATCCAAAACAAACAAAAGGATATTACTTTTACCATCCACTTAAGAAAAAGGTGTTTGTCTCAAGACATGCCACATTTCTAGAAAATGAGATTCTCACAATGGGTAGTGAGAGTAAGATTGAACTTAGTAAAGCTCAAGAACCACAAATTAATAAAGACCCATTAGATGGAATGGAGCATATGCCGAATACAATGGGAGTTGAGCAGAAGACTCAACCCACATTCAGGCAGATATTGAATGAAAAGCAACAGTAGTTCCAAGTACATACCAACTACGCAGATCTAGTAGGACAATTCATATTCCTAAGAGATATACATTTCTTATAGAGGATGATGAGCCTACTAACTTGTTGGCCAAGATAGCAACCCAAGAGGGGGGTGAATTGGGTTCTTTTTAAAATTTAACAATTAAAACTTAAAACCAATTTCACAAGGATTAAGTGCTATAGTGAAGTGATGCAATAATGTAAAGGACAATAAGAGAGAGAGATAGAGACAATCATGACAAACACAAGATATTTATAGTGGTTCGGTGTATCCCACACCTACATCCACTCCCAAGCAACTCTTGGATCCACACTATAATCCCCTGATTATAGTTGAGTTGTTTTACAAGCTCACAACTCTAACTTATTATTTTACATGGGGTCACAACAAACCCAGCCTGTTTCACAGTTTCACCAGCACAAAACCTTAACTCAAGCTAAACTAGCTTGTCCCCGAGGTAAATTACCTCAACTAATTCAATCCCCCTGATTGAACTAGTAAACAACAAATCAAGATAATGTTTACAACAATGTAAAGCTCCTTAAACTAAGCAAATGCGCAATGTAAATAAACAAGGGTAAGAAAAGCCTGATTGAAGCCAAGTGGATTTGAGCTTTTCTTCTTTTCTCCTTTTCCTCCTCTCTTTTGAATAGATGAATCAAGCTTCAGCTCTGATTCTTGATAGAAATTTGATGCGGAGAATGTTGAGGAACTAGGGCTTTTACTCTTCTTCTTTTCTTCTTTGAGAATCCTCCGATTTTGAACTTTTAGGGCTTGGGATTTTTCTTGAATCTCTCTTTGAATGACAGATGTGGACTCAGAGATTTCACTTTGAAATTTCTCTCTTTTTCACTGAAAATATTCTTGATATTTTTCCCATTTTTTCTCTCTATTTTTCCTCTTATTTTTGAACGGACGAATCCCCCCTTTTTATAGAATCTTAGGTGAGAAATAGCCGTTGAAAATTTACCTTGGATGATTCTCCACGCAAGAAAATATATCAATTGAGGGTTAGATAGAAAAAATATCCGTTAGAGCTGATTTGACACTTTTGAAAATCGTCCTTGATAGGTTGGAGTCGGCTCCAACTTTTCATGTGTCGGCTCTAGATCGTGTTCCCAAAAATAGTAAAAAATTGATTCGATGTGGAGTCGGCTCCAACTTTACAAGGTGTCGACTCTCCGCTGACTGGAGTCGGCTCACGATTTTTAAGGTGTTGGCTCCAAGAATTGCTCCGAAAAATATAGTCTCTGTAACTCAGGTTAGAGTCGGCTCCACAAGTTCATGTGTCGGCTCCAAAACTTCAGGTGTCGGCTCCGAAACTCTAGGTGTCAACTCCAAACCATGCCAAAAATCCTGAACTGTTCCGATACGCTCTGGAGTTGGCTCGAGTAGTTCTGGGTATCGGCTCCAAGTTTTGAACTTAAATAAATTCCATTGAAATTAGATTCAAAACTGATTTCTAAGTACCATTTGGATAAATAACCGATCTTAATTTCTGAAACACTTATCAAATCTATTAGAATCACAATGAATATACTCATGGCTTTTGTTAATCATCAAAATCAATTAATTAGGTAAATAATTTCTTAATAATGTCTCCATCAATCTCTTCCTTTTGATGACGACAAAAACATTGAGTATATGCATAATCAATTAATGCATAATTGATAAAATATTTTAAAATTAAGGTTAAGCTCCCCCTTAATGAGATAGCTCCCACTATGTGTGTGTATATGTTAAGTTCATTGAAATTTTACTGCATATTTTAATTCCTTTTGATATAAATGTTCATTTAACATATATTATCTTCATTAGCTTGTACAAATATCTCTTCTTTCCCTTATCTTTATGCATATACAAATACCTCTTCTCTTCCTCTTTTTTGTAATCAACAAAAAGGTTAAGAAGGAGGTTCGTATAGCTTAAATTAACATCAAATATAGGAGTTGAATAATTCAAACATCAAAATCAATGGTTAACTCAAAATTCAAGCAACTTAATATCAAAATTCAAGTATGATATTCATTGAATACTGAAACATTACAACAAAATGTTCATTTCACTAAACTTCATTACATAATTCAAAATGTAAACAAAATCAAATTACATCATAAAGAAAACTAAACATCAAAATCTAAGAAAATCTGAGAAGTCTCTTAAGCTCTTCTAAGATCTTTCCCATGCCCTCTCCTTGTATCTTCATAAAATCATTTAACTTCCTCTCAACAAAAGCAGATACAATAGTGACTTTTTCTTGTAACTCCACATTACACTTTGAATATATTTCAGAATCTCCTCCAATGTCCTTGATCTTCTCTAAAATTTGTATTAAATCACATTTCAAGGCATCAGAAGAACTTTTAAAGGATGATTCAATTATGTTTACTTTATCTTCTAAAGAGTAAAGGAGCTCTCTTATACTCAAAAGTCTACTGTCCAATTCAATTTTCATCTTCTTCTCATGACTTGCAAAAAGATCTTTTAGTTGTTCCATTTGAATTGAAGAAAAACCAGAAGTAGGAACAGAGACATATGCAGGTGTTGGTGGTTGTTCTGGTGGTGGTGATGATCTACTGGGCTCAGGTGAAGGATGCCTCATGGATGATCCAGCCTCTGATGGTGCAGTAGCTCCAGTATCATCTGCCCTGTCATCTAGATGACCTTTCCTTTCCCAATTACCATTAATCTTCATGAACCCTATACGATGCTTAATGGCAATGCTATAGTAATCTGTGTGCCTAAGGTTCTTCAAAGGTTCATTATCTGAAATAACTACTCCTTTGCTCTGAAATGCTAAAGTCAAAATCATGTCTTAAGGCAAGGTTGATCTCTTCTTGTTCTCAGCCTCAGTCATATACTAAATCATCATCCCAACTAAATTTATTGGCTGACCTGTCAGAACACTATCCATGATAATAATGTCTCGCTCCAAGACATACTCAAATATGCCAGTCTTTGGAAATAAAATCTGACCATAAATATTATGTAATAATCTAAGTTCTAGGGGCAATTGGTTTGCCCTAACCTCTTCAAATTCTATAACTTCCCTTCCATGCATTCTAGATAAAGCTCTTGATCTCTCGCTATGGGAATTTGCTATTAATCCAACAACAGAAATTTCTAAAAGGTTTCCAAGAGTCTCCGAAGTCAAATGCATTCTTTTTCCTCTAACAAAACTTATGATTCCACCATCTTCTCTAGACAAATTATGGTAAAACTCCTTAACTAAACCAGGATAAGTAGGAACGTCAAGAGAACACACCTTCTCCTAACCTAGTTCCTTTAACTGCTGCCCAATGGAGAAACCCTCTGTCTCAAAGAAATGAAAATTGACTTTCCTGCCCATAGTGATCACACGGCCAGCAAGGGTGTCGATTTGAGGTGAAGAAGGGCTTGGAACGGCACTTGGTGTCGAAGCGGATGAGGTAGAGGACGAACTTGGAGAGGGTTGTCGCGCCGGATGCCTCACCATCCGTTTCCCGATCGTCACCGCTCCACCAAACAAGGATCCCCTACGTTTGGGTGCCATTGAGTGCTAGAAAATGGTTAATTTAAAAAATTTTGGGTTTTGGAAAGAGTTGGAAAGGATTTGAAAAAGTTTGGAGACGAATAAAGTGAGAGAGGTATCGACTCTGCCCTAGATAAATCAACCAGGGACCACTTGGAGTCGACTCCTGCAAAGCGAGGTGTCGGCTCATGGTTGCTAACAGTCAACACCCGAAGTGGAGTCGACTCTGAAAAGGCAGGTGTTGGCTCCAAAATCTAAGGAAAAACTGGAGTCGACTCCAATAAGTATGGTGTCGGCTCCAAGATAGTTTCAGGATAAAAAATAAGAGTTTCAAGGAATCTGAAATTTGTCCGAATGTCATCAAATTTTGGATATATCAACTTTGGAATGTGATGAATCAAGGGGTTCAAATATGTAGATAAATTTTCCTTAAAATCACAAGAAAATTAAAAGAAAATGATTGAATTCTAGATAATCATTTCTAAGAGATTTAAAATTCATTCCAATGGATCACAAACTCCTAATTCTCCTCTAAGATAACAAAATCTCTCTTCACTTAGGGGTTTTGTAAAATGTCAACTAATTGTTCATCAGTAGAAACATAATCAAGACAAATGTCATTATTAGCTACATATTCTCTAATAAAATGATATCTAATTTCAATGTGTTTAGTTCTTGAGTGTTGTATAGAATTTTTAGTTAAGTTTATTGCACTTGTGTTATCACATCTAATTGCTGTTTTATCAAGTGTTATACCATAATCTTCAAGTTGTCGCTTAATCCAAAGGATTTGAGCACAACAACTTTCAGCTGCAACATATTTAGCTTCAGCAGTTGATAATGCAACTGAATTTTACTTTTTGCTAAATCAAGAGATTAAGTTACTTCCTAAAAATTGACATGCATCACTTGTACTTTTTCTATCCAATTTACAACCAGCATAATCAGAATCAGAATATGTAATCAAATTTAACGTTGAGTCTCTAGAATACCATAATCCTACATTTTTAGTTCCATTTAGATATCTAAGTATTCTTTTTACTGCAATTAAGTGAGATTCTTTTGGTTCAGATTGATATCGTGCACATAAACATACAACAAACATAATATTAGGTCTACTTGCCATTAAGTAAAGTAGAGATTCGATCATACCTGTATAATGCTTTTGATGAACTTGCTTACCGTCTTCATCTTTGTTGACCCAATTGATGATTTTGATGATTAACAAAACTATGTGAGTATAATTTTTGAAGGCTCTAATGATTTTGATTTAGTGTTTCAGCCTATAAGACTATTGAAAGATCAAAATCAAGTGTTACAATGTGTTCTGGATCGAATCTAATGTCTAGGTAAGAATTGCAGACATTAGAGTCGACTCCGAGAATCACAGAGCCGACTCCGGAACTGGCACGGCCATTAGAGTCGACTCCGAGACTGTGAGAGTCGACTCTCACAGACGGAGCAGAAAGTCGATTTTTCTGGCTCCAACCTAGAGTCGACTCCGGGTAAGTTAGAGTCGACTCCGGAAAAGCATCTTGTCGACCCCAGAAAAGCCAGAGACGACTCCGAAATAACATTTTAAATCGCCTCGAGCTAGAGCCGACTCCAGAAAAGTTAGAGTCGACTCCAACCCACCTGGAACGAAAAACGAAGTTGCCAGATCAGCTCTAACGGTAACTTTTCTATTTTTACTCATTTCTAACGGATATATTTTGATAGAAGGTACACTCCAACGGATAGTTTTCATTCCAAAAAGGGTGTAAAAGAAATCTATAAAAGGGGAGTCTATTGTTCAAAAAAAGAGACGAGAAAAAGAAAGAAAAAATCTGAAAATCTGAGATAGACAAATCCCATTTCAAAAATCTGAGAGCTTGAATCTTGAAAGGAAAACCTTCTAGCTCAAATCCACTCCACTCCAAAAGGCTCAAGAGGAATCCAAAGCGTTCAAATCAAAGTCTTGGCGGATTTCCCAACTTGGAGAAAGGAGATTCGTTTCTTGCTTTTCAACACTTCTCAACTGCTTCAACCACGAAGAATCGGAGCTGAGGCTTGATTCAATCCAGCAAGGAGAAGAAGAAAAGAAGAAAAGAAGAAAAGATCAAAAGCCAACCTATCTACAAATCAGGCTTTTCTAAACCCTTATTCTTAATTTGTATATTTGCTCATTGAGGAGCTTTGTATTCACACACAATACTTATCTTATTTTTGCCTAGTTCAATCTGGGGGATTGAACTAGAGGAGGTAGTTTTACCTCGGGTTAAGCTTGTTTAAGCTTGGGTTAGTTGTGAGCCCGTGAAAAACAACGTGTAGGGTTTTGTGCTGGTAAGCCCGAGTAAAACCAGCTGGGTTCGTTGTGCACCCGGTAAAACAACAAGTTTGAGTTGTGAGCTTGGAAAACAACTCGGCTGTAATCTAGAGTGATTATAGTGTGGACCCAAGTGAATCTTGGGAGTGGACGTAGGTGTTGAATACACCGAACCACTATAAAATCTTTGTGTTTGCAGTGTCTCATTGTCTCTTTATCTATCTCTATCTTACTCACTGCACTTTATAGTTATCTTGCATTTGCCCTCATTAATCTCAAGCAAACTATTTTAAAAAGGGCTAATTTTTTAAAGAACCCAATTCACCCCCCCCCTCTTGGGTTGCCATCTGGGCCAACAATTGGTATCAGAGCTAGTGCTCATTAGATTTGATCACACGATCAAGAGCTAAAGTTCCAAATGGCAACACAAGTTGGTTCTTTTGCTGAAGGTCATTCTACGAATAGACCTCCACTTTTTAATGGCTCAAACTATTCTTATTGGAAAGCTAGAATGAGGATATTCATTCAAGCTTCTGATTATGAGCTTTGGGGTGTTATAATTAATGGACCTAGTACACCCACACACGTTATTGATGGCACTATTGTTCCTAAGCCCGAAAGGGACTGGAATGATAATGATAGGAAAATGGCACAGCTTAACGCTAAAGCCATGAATGTACTATATTGCTCATTAGACGCTAATGAATTCAATAGAATCTCCACTTGTAATTCCGCAAAGGAGATTTGGGATAGATTAGAGGTTACCCATGAGGTACCAATCAAGTGAAAGAATCCAAAATAAATATTCTTGTTCATAAATATGATTATTTAATATGGAACAATCTGAAACCATTGCATGCATGTACACTAGATTCACTGATATTGTAAATGGTTTGAAAAGTCTTGGTAAGACATATACTAACTCTGAACTTGTTCGCAAAATTCTTAGGTCACTACCAAGATCATGGGAAGCAAAGATGACTGCAATCCAAGAAGCTAAGGACCTCAATACTTTACCCTTAGAGGAGCTTCTAGGATCCCTAATGACCCATGAGCTGACTATGAGGCAGCATGTTGAGGAGGATTCAAAGAAAAAAGAAAATGATTGCCCTCAAAGCTGCAAAAGATGAAGAGAGCAGCAGCATGATGATGATGATGATGATGATGAGACTGCTCTCTTAGCAAAAAAATTTAAGAGATTTATGAAGAAAAAGAAACCCTTCCACAAGAAAAAATTTGGAGTTAAGTGGGAAGGAGAAAAGGATAAGATTAAGGACAAGGACAAGGAAAAAGAGAAAGACCCCTTGACATGCTATGAATGTAAAAAGCCGGGGCACTTTAGAAATGAATGTCCTAGATTGAAGAAAGCCTACAAAAAGAAGAAGGCTTATATGGCGACTTGGAGTGATAGCGAGGAATCTTCTTCCGAAGAAGAAGAACAAAAGGAAGTCGCAAACATATGCTTCATGGCGGACGACAACGAAGAGGTAAGCACCGAAACCCCCGATGATGAATTTACATTTGATGAAATGTTTGAAGCTTTCAATGAATTGATGATTGATTTCAAATCTTTGAAAAAGAAACACAAATCTTTGAAAACTGAAAACTTAAATTTAAAAAGAAAAATGAATTAAATCTTTAGTTAAGATTTGAAAGAAAAGGAAACTCTTCTTAATGAAAAGAATGATTGTGTTCATAAGTTTGAATTGATTAAATCTGAAAATGAAAAACTAATTAAAGAAAAGAATCAATCTCTAATGAAAATGATTTTCTTAAGAAAGATGTTAAAAAATATAAAGACATTGTTGAAAAATTTACTCTAAGCTCAACTAAACTAAATATGATTTTAGATAGTCAAAAAGCAGTTTTTGACAAAGCAGGTTTAGGGTATAACACATTAAGGAAACAAAAATCTTTAAAGAATATTTTTGTAAAAGCCAACCAAAGTAATATAACTTGTTTAAATGTAATGAAAAGGGTCATAAATCATTTGAATGCAAAATGTTAATAATAACAACAAGTTAAATATTAAAGCAAAGAAAATATGGGTTCCGAAAGGAACAATTTTTGTTGCTACTAACCATGAAGGACCCAAGAAAGCTTGGGTACCTAAACATAAAGTTTAAATTATGTTGCAGGAATGTCTTGTAGCCAAAAGATCAAAGAAAAAGTGGTACCTTGATAGTGGCTGCTCAAGACATATGACGGGTGACAAAGATGAATTCATCACCCTGGAAGAAAAGAAAGGTGGAGTTGTGACGTTTGGCGATAACGGTAAAGGTCAAATTATGGGCCTTGGTAAAGTTCGCATAACTCCATCTATATTATTGATAATGTACTTTATGTTGATGGTTTAAAGCACAATTTAATTAGTATAAGCCAACTATGTGATAAGAACTTTAATGTTTCATTTAAATCTTCTATTTGCATAGTATCTGATTCCATTAATGATAGCATTGTTTTTACTGGTTATAGACATGGCAATGTGTACTTAGTTGACTTAGAAAATTATCTGAAAGTAGTCATTGCCTAATTGCTGACAATGCTAACATAAATGATATTGGATGGTTATGGCATCGTAGATTAGGTCATGCAAGCACACACCTTATTTCAAAACTAATTAAAATGGATTTAGTTAAAGGATTACCTAAACTAGATTTTGAAAACAACAAAATATGTGATGCATGTCAATTTGGAAAACAAACTAGAAGTTCTTTCAAATCTAAAAATGTTGTTTCAACTTCTAGGGCTTTAGAGCTACTTCACATGGACCTTTTGGACCAACTAGAACCACAAGTCTAGGAGGAAAGAAATATGGTCTAGTGATTGTAGATGATTATTCTAGATATACTTGGGTAATGTTTTTAGCTCACAAAGATGAGACTTTCTCGATATTCCTGAAATTCTTCAAGAAAGTCACAAATGAGAAAAACACTACCATAGTATCTCTAAGAAGTGATCATGGAACAGAATTTGAAAATCACTTATTTGAAAGTTTTTGCACTGAAAATGGAATTAATCATAATTTTTCAGCCCCTAGGACTCCACACAAAATGGTGTAGTTGAAAGAAAAATAGGACTCTAGAAGACATGGCCCGTACCATGCTATGCGAAAGTAACCTACCAAAGTACTTTTGGGCGGAAGCTATTAACACAGCATGTTACATCTTAAATCGAGCCCTAATAAGACCAATCTTAAAGAAAACACCTTATGAATTATGGAATGAAAGAAAACCAAATATAAAATACTTTCATGCATTTGGATGTAAATGTTTCATTCATAATAATGGTAAAAACAACTTAGGAAAATTTGATGCTAAATCTGATGAAGGAATTTTTCTAGGTTATTCAACAACTAGTAAAGCTTATAGAATCTTTAACAAGAAAACCTTAATTGTTGAAGAATCCATCATGTAGTTTTGATGAATCTTTAGCAACTGGATCTGAAAAGATTGATGATGAGGAAGATACAAACATAATTGAAAAAGATCTTGAAAAACTTAATATTGAAGTATCTTCAGATCATGAACAAGAAGCTAAAGATGATGATTCACATAAGGACGATGATGTCAATATTGATCATAATGATATAGATCTTCCAAGAGACTGGAGATATGCCCATAGTCATCCCAAGGAATTGATTATAGGTGATCCATCTCAAGGAATAAGAACTAGATCATATATGAGAAATATTAGTAATCATCTTGCATTTGTTTCACAAATTGAACCTAAAACTATGAAGAAGCTGAAAAAGATAATAATTGGATGTTAGCAATGCAAGAAGAATTAAATCAATTTACAAGAAATAATGTATGGACTTTAGTTGAAAGACCTAAAAATCATTCAGTAATAGGATCAAAATGGGTTTTTAGAAATAAACTAGATGAAAATGGCATAGTAATTAGAAACAAAGCTAGATTAGTTGCAAAAGGATATAATCAAGAAGAAGGTATTGATTTTGATGAAACTTTGCACCTGTAGCTAGATTAGAAGCCATTAGGCTATTACTAGCATTTGCATGTCACATGAACATTAATTTATTTCAAATGGATGTTAAAAGCGCATTTTTAAATGGATTTATAAATGAAGAAGTTATGTAGAACAACCACCAGGTTTTGAAGATCACGAATTTTCAAATCACGTTTTTAAATTGCACAAAGCATTATATGGTTTGAAACAAGCACCTAGAGCTTGGTATGATAGGTTAAGTAAATTCTTAATTGAAAATGATTTCACAAGAGGAAATGTTGATAAAACATTATTTTTGAAAAGAAAAAGTAAAGATTTACTTGTAGTACAAATATATGTTGATGACATTGTTTTTGGTGCTACTAACGATTCTCTATGTCAAGAATTTGCTAAGTTAATGCAGGGAGAATTCGAGATGAGCATGATGGGAGAACTCAACTTCTTCCTTGGACTCCAAATCAAACAAAGCAAAGAGGGTATCTTTATCAACCAAACAAAGTACACAAGAGAATTCTAAAGAAGTTTGGTATGGAATCAATTAAACCCCTCGGAACACCAATGAGTCCTTCATGCAAGCTGGACAAAGATGAAGAAGGTAAAAAGGTTGATCAAAAGTATTATCGAGGTATAATCGGATCCCTTCTTTATTTAACAGCAAGTAGACCAGATATTATGTTTTCTGTATGTTTATGTGCTAGATTTCAATCAGAACCTAAAGAATCACACTTAATAGCTGTTAAAAGAATACTAAGATACTTAAGTGGAACAAAAAATGTAGGTTTATGGTATTCTAGAGACTCCACATTAAATCTAATTGCATACTCAGATTCTGATTATGCTGGATGCAAGTTAGATAGAAAAAGCACAAGTGGTGCATGCCAATTTTTAGGAAGTAACTTAATCTCATGGTTTAGCAAAAAGCAAAATTCGGTTGCATTATCTACTGCGGAAGCAGAATATGTTGCAGCTGGAAGTTGCTGTGCTCAAATCCTATGGATTAAGAGACAACTTGAAGACTATGGTATCACACTTGATAAGACACCCATAAGATGTGATAATACAAGTGCAATAAATCTAACTAAAAATCCAATTCAACATTCAAGAACAAAGCATATTGAAATAGATATCACTTTATAAGAGAACATGTAGCCAATAATGAAATTTGTCTTGATTATGTGAATACTGAAGAACAACTTGCAGATATATTAACAAAACCCTTAAGTGAAGAAAGATTTTGTTATCTTAGAGGAGAATTAGGAGTTTGTGATCCTTTGGAATAGTTTTCTGAAACTCTTAAGGACATCTATCTAGATTTCATCATTTTCTTGAAAAATCTTGATATTTCAAAAGGAAATCTATCTAGATCTTGATTCATTGTTTCCCCAATTGCTAAAGAACTTTAATCTATAATTTGATGATTAATTTGAATAGTTTCAAATCTTGAAACTTAATTTTTTATCTCTGAAACTGTTAGAGTCGACTCTGACAGTTTGCGGAGTCGACACCTGAGTTTTTGATGTTCTGTCTAAGTGATTAGAGCCGACTCTGGCTTTTGTGGAGCCGACTCTAATACGAGCGCTGACAGACTTTCTGGTTCGGAGCCGACACCCAGTTTTCGGGAGTCGACTCTAAGTCGAGCTAGGTCAAAAATAAAAAGGCGGAGTCGACCCCCAATCATTCCAATCGTCTCCTAAACCTTCCTAAGAACTCCAAAACTTTCCAACTTCCCCAAATCCACTCAAAACCCTTGATTAACTTCCAATCCTCTCAATGGCACCAAAGAGGCGCGGATTCGTCGCTGGAGCATCCGTTCCAACGAGAAGACGCACGGTTCGAGGCAACCATCGCCTTCTTCCTCTTCGGCCACTCAAGAGGATTCTCCACCTTCACCCTCATCTCCTAAGGTTGATCAATTAGCTGGTAAGACCATTACCACTGGGAGGAAAGTTAATTTTGATTTATTTGAATCGGAAGGGTTTCTCTATTGGAAGAAATTTAAGGGATATGGGATGGGAGAAAGTGTGCTCACTAGATTACCCACATATCCAGCATTGGTAAGAGAGTTTTATAATGGATTAAGCAGAGGAGAAGGAGGATTGATAAGCACAGTAAGAGGAACTAGGGTTATGGTAACAACTGAGATTCTTGGAACCCTATTAGAAATGCCCACTGTTGGTTTAATGGAATGTCAACTTAATGACAGAAGTGGTGCACTATCAAGGATGCTAGGAAGAGATGTGACTGAGTTCGAAGAATCTTTGCAAATCAGTTAAACCTAGAACTCAGATTATTGCATAATATATGTGGTAGAATCTTATTTCCAAAAATAGGGAGATTCGAGTATGTCTCGGAGCGAGACGTTCTGTTGATGGACTGCATTATAACTGGAAGGCCAGTCAATTTAGCTGGCATGATGATTGGATACATGGCAGAGGCAGCTACAAAGAAAAGATCAACACTGCCATACGGTATGATTCTGACACTAGTCTTTAGAAGCCAGGGTGTGCTCATAATGGAAAATGAACCTTTAAGAAACTGAGACACACTGATTATTACAGCATTTCTACTATTCATAGAATGGGATTCAAGAAAGTTAATGGTGTTTGGATGAGGAGAGAGGAAAGAACAGATAGGGATGGTGCAGAGGGAACCAGACTAGAAGAAATCCCGGGACCATCTACTGCGGGACCATCAGTCCCTGATTCATCTTTTGCGGGACCTTCTTCAGCTGGACCTTCGGAGGCCGGACCAAGTTCTATTCCATCACCTCCACATCAGCCTATAACAAATTCTGGAGGATTTTCTAATGAACAACTTGATCAGTTAAGAAGCTTACTTGCTGAGTATGACAGTCACAGGTCAAATGAAATTAATCAATTGAAAGAAGACTTTAATCAGTTAAAAGAAGAATTAAATTCGAGACTGGACATGCTATC
Source organism: Calamus simplicifolius (assembly GCA_900491605.1). Lineage (NCBI taxonomy): Eukaryota > Viridiplantae > Streptophyta > Magnoliopsida > Arecales > Arecaceae > Calamus > Calamus simplicifolius. Next base: position 38,658 of record UESW01000193.1, on the reverse strand, counting down.
CTTTACCTTAGGCAGTTCTGTGAATCCTTTGGAGCTGAGCTTCACAAGATCTTCGAAAGGATGGAAGGCATTGCCGATGGATCAGGATCGTATGTTCATGCAACGGGTCAATTGAAGAAGGACATTGACCTTGCAGTCTCTCAAATCGAAGCCTGCCTTGAAAATTTTAAGAAATCACAAAAAGATGATGTAATGGAGATAATAGGTCATCTAAAGAAAATTGTATTCAAGCACATTTGATCTTGTTTTGAGTTTGATAGTTTGTACTTAGGAAGTTTTTGATATCCAATGTATTTCATTTTGAAATGTAAATGAATCAACTGATGTAATGGTTCTTGCTTATGAAATACAATTTCACTTTTTCAAATTTTGATTGATTGGATCCTATGCTTTATTGAGATTATAAATTTTTCTTTACTCTCCTTATTGCTAATAACAAAAAAGGGGGAGAGATAGTTGTGTATATGCAAAGAAAGAAAAGATTATATATGCATAAAGAAAGAAAGAAAGGGGGAGAAGGGAATTAATTGTTTATGCAAAATGAATTGAAATGATTAATCAGTTACAATTTGATGTTTATATATAAGAGGAGCTACTCAATGCAGGGGGAGCTTAACAAAAAGCTCATTTACAATCTTATGCACATTAAGTTTAATAATTCAATATTAATGGATCATGTACAATTTTAAAAGTTTACATTGAACATTGGCATCAAAACCTTAATTTCAATGTTTAAAGTTAAAATGACTATAATCCTTAGTTTGATTGAATTTTTGAATGCATATACTCAAAGTTTTTGTTATCATCAAAAAGGGGGAGATTGTTGACCCAATTGATGATTTTGATGATTAACAAAACTATTGAGTATAATTTTTGAAGGCTCTAATGATTTTGATTTAGTGTTTCAGCCTATAAGACTATTGAAAGATCAAAATCAAGAGTTACAATGTGTTCTGGATCGAATCTAATGTCTAGGTAAGAATTGCAGACATTAGAGTCGACTCCGAGAATCACAGAGCCGACTCCGGAACTGGCACGGCCATTAGAGTCGACTCCGAGACTGTAGAGTCGACTCTCACAGACGGAGCAGAAAGTTGATTTTTCTGGCTCCAACCTAGAGTCGACTCCGGGTAAGTTAGAGTCGACTCCGGAAAAGCATCTTGTCGACCCCAGAAAAGCCAGAGACGACTCCGAAATAACATTTTAAATCGCCTCGAGCTAGAGCCGACTCCAGAAAAGTTAGAGTCGACTCCAACCCACCTGGAACGAAAAACGAAGTTGCCAGATCAGCTCTAACGGTAACTTTTCTATTTTTACTCATTTCTAACGGATATATTTTGATAGAAGGTACACTCCAACGGATAGTTTTCATTCCAAAAAGGGTGTAAAAGAAATCTATAAAAGGGAAGTCTATTGTTCAAAAAAAGAGACGAGAAAAAGAGAAGAAAAAAGAAAATCTGAGATAGACAAATCCCATTTCAAAAATCTGAGAGCTTGAATCTTGAAAGGAAAACCTTCTAGCTCAAATCCACTCCACTCCAAAAGGCTCAAGAGGAATCCAAAGCGTTCAAATCAAAGTCTTGGCGGATTTCCCAACTTGGAGAAAGGAGATTCGTTTCTTGCTTTTCAACCTTCTCAACTGCTTCAACACGAAGAATCGGAGCTGAGGCTTGATTCAATCCAGCAAGGAGAAGAAGAAAAGAAGAAAAGAAGAAAAGATCAAAAGCCAACCTATCTACAAATCAGGCTTTTCTAAACCTTATTATTCTTAATTTGTATATTTGCTCATTGAGGAGCTTTGTATTCACACACAATACTTATCTTATTTTTGCCTAGTTCAATCTGGGGGATTGAACTAGAGGAGGTAGTTTTACCTCGGGTTAAGCTTGTTTAAGCTTGGGTTAGTTGTGAGCCCGTGAAAAACAACGTGTAGGGTTTTGTGCTGGTAAGCCCGAGTAAAACCAGCTGGGTTCGTTGTGCACCCGGTAAAACAACAAGTTTGAGTTGTGAGCTTGGAAAACAACTCGGCTGTAATCTAGAGTGATTATAGTGTGGACCCAAGTGAATCTTGGGAGTGGACGTAGGTGTTGAATACACCGAACCACTATAAAATCTTTGGTGTTTGCAGTGTCTCATTATCTCTTTATCTTTCTCTATCTTACTCACTGCACTTTATAGTTATCTTGCATTTGCCCTCATTAATCTCAAGCAAACTATTTTTTAAAGGAACGTTGGAGGCGGCGAGGTCAGCAGCAAAGTTCCGAGGCGACAAACATCAAAGATGGCGAGGTCGTCAGCAGAGCTCCGAGGTGGTGGCGATTGATGGGGACGAGAAGGAAACAGAGCTAGGGCAGTGAGATTTAAGATCGGCGGGGGTGTGGGGAGAGTAAAAGGAGATCAAAAGGGGAGGGCAGCAAACGAACCTGGAAGAGACTAGGCAAGGACCGCAGGACCGGAGGAACATGGGAAGAGACTAGGGCAGCAGAGCTCCGAGGCGATGAATGTCGAGGACGGAAAGGTCGGGAGCAGAGCTCCGAGGCGGTGGACGTCGATGGGGACAAGAAGAAAACGGAGCTAGGGCACGGTTATCAAATCAGCGGAGCGAAACCGGGAGGGACCTAGGTCATGGCACGGTGATCAAAGTGACGGAGGGAGACTGGGATTGGGGAAAAGGGCTTAATATCCAGATGCTTAAAAGCGTCGTTAAGTCCTTTAGCTACCTACACTTTCCAAAAGCATCGTTATGTCCTTTAGCTACCTACACTTTCCAAAAGCGCCGGCAGGCTACGGGATTTCCCGATGCTACAGCCTAGCATCGGGAAAAAAGGTTGCTACAGTGATAATTTACTGTTGTGTCCCGACGCTAATAAGCATCGTTATATGTCGACTCTAATAAGCACCGTTAGCTCCTGATGCTTTTTACAAGAATCGGTAGGTTGCGGGAGCTCCCGACGCTTCTCCCTAGCATCGGGAGAAAAGAGTTGCGAGAGAGCAATTTTGTTGTAGTGGGAGTATGTCAGTTCCATGGACCAAAAGGTGTGGAGTTTTCGATGGTGCATTCTTCCAAGCAATACCGTGTCCTAAGTATCATTGTCATGATTCTCAAGAGGTAACCTTGAGTTGTTACTTATTTACGGTCGCAAACATGCAAAGAGATGAAATACACCATGAAATAAATGAAACCTTCAGTTAGATTATTCGTCACCTGTCTAGGAGGAGATAAACTGAGCAGTTTATTCATTCTTGAAATCACATAATGAATGGATCACTGATCAATCATAGATGATCGATCTAGTCATTCTTTAATACACAACAAAGTCATTTTCATCCACCGCCATGTTTCCATTGCTGCAGTGCTTTTAGTTCCAAGAATTTTCATTTGTTTTTAGAGCGAACAAAGAAGAACTCTAAGCACATACCTGAATTCTAGAGCTTCCATTTTCCAATAAAAATCTATGCATGCAGAGTGTTTGAAAGAAGTAACACATGTGGAAGAAATGGAAATAAAGTATCATGAGGAGTCCACAAGTGGTCTGAGCATGTTTCGGTTCTAAACCTTTAATCATTGGTATTAAGAACTTAGATTTTCAAGTATCATCCTCAAATTTCTCTAACAAGACACCATCCATGGCAAACTATAGTAATATGGATCCACTTGTGGCGCGTATTGGAGTAATTTTGATCTTTGTATTACCAGTTGAGAAGTCTAAGGAGTGGAAACAATAATTTCGGATCGACAAGTCTTTCTAGACCTTGAGGGGTACCTAGTTATTCATTATCAAAAATTTAGATAGGTGATTTTGTAAATATGCAATGTGAAGAATTGATACATTGAGGTCCAAAGCCCTTCCAATTTCTCAAACCTTTCAAATATATTTCTCGGTGATAATTCACAAGCCCTTTCAATTCTTTTTTCAGGGAAAATTTTGATTCTATACTATAAGTGAAAATAGTGCAGAGAGTAAGTTTGGGTGGGTTAATTTTATAAAGTTTCCATCAAATTGTATGAGGTGAAGTTGGGAACATTCCGAGCCTTCTTATTGCATTATATAGAAAGGAACGGTAGCTAACAAAGTAGACCCTCAATTGTATGCCGCTTTTGGGCTTCTACTATTTATCACTGCAACAACACCACCAATTGCCATCACGACCTTCTTGTACGAGTTGGCTTTGGCCAATGCTTCCCTGAACTTCACAAATCCCTTGGCATTCACCAGCATCAGTAGATTGTGCGATGCAATATAATCTTAAACATGGGACAGTTCTAGCTGCTCCAGCTGCAACCCAATGAAATTTAGTCAAGCACATATATACAAGCCACTTATAAATAACGCAAAAGAAATTTATGAAAAAAAGGCATAATTTAGAGTACACTTAATTATTATTAGGAAACAACATCAAATCAAAAAATTATTTGGAGTACATTTGTCCTTAACCCCATGAATAAATCCTTCATTTCAATATAAAAATATAAAAGCACATATCATAAAATTATGTTGATTCACTGTAAAGATATGGCTTTGTCATAAGCAATAAGCAAAAGGTGTTTGAAAATATTTTAAACAAGGCATTATTGCAAAAATATAAGACTTTGTTTCATGGTTCCTATGATATAGAGATGTTCATGTGCACATAAATTTAAAGAATTTCAATAAACTAGAAACTAATGGAGTTTCAATGGTTCAACAAAGTTCAAGACAATTTGTTTAAAAATTGAAATTAGATATACAACAAAAAAAGGGTAGATATAAAAAAAAAAAATTTGAATAGAAAAAAGAGACATTTGCCTGTAAGATATTTGTATCAAGACCTTACAAGCATAATGAGGAGTCATGATAGCATTGTAAATTGGTAATCAAGATCACTAATATTTAGCAAGCATGGTTAAGAGTATATGATTCAACAAAGAGAAGGAACATTTGAAGAAAGGGAAGGAGGGATAAGAAAGAGACCGATAAGTTATAAATAACTTTTGTTAAACTATAGTTTTCATGATAAAACTATAATTCATAATTAATTCTCTCATTGTAAAACATTTTGAAAAATTCATTGATTGATAATTTGAATCATTTTTACCCAAAAAGAATAATTTGATTTATTTAATAGCTTGTAAAATTATTAATAAATCATAACATAGAATAATTAAAGATGATACAAAATGTATGAACAAACATGGTATAATCTATATTAGATAATATACAAACATGGTGCTACAAGAAATATAATTAATACAATAGCTTGCAGGAGCTTTATCGCATTTAATATATGCCTTTTACCTTCCATTTATCCTCTATCCTCTTTCCCTCACTTTGCTTTTAGTTTAGAGTGCGACAGAGGCCTGAGCATATATAGCCCACAAAATGCTTAAAAAATTTTAAATCTACTCTAAGTGGTAGGATATGGCACAAAATTTTAAAATATTTGAAGATATAATTGTCATCATCCCAGGAATTGGATTCCAATATGATTGGCTTGATCTTAAGAATCCTAAGATCATGCCAATTATATATCAAAATATTATGTAATCAAATCATTGAGATCATGTCAATAACCTCTCCAAATATTATGGAATCAAATTTTAAGCCCATGCCAATCATACCTCCAAGTATTCTGAAATTGGATTCCTACAATCTTGTTAACGCTTTATGTACTCTATACTGGTTATGATGTATTTTACTTAACAATATTATTACCTGCCTGGCTAGTCAAATCTAACATTTTCTAATGAGAATGTCAATGATTGTTAGGCGTGACCACTTGCTACAGCGATTATTACATTGTTGTAGATGTCGGTGGTAATTAATGGTTCGAAAACAACCAATCGGGCCAAACATTGAGAACACTATTTAATAACAAAAAGATTTTTTAATATATATATACATACAAATATCACACATATAAATATAAAAACCTTTTGGTTCAGCAAATACAACTAATAATGATGTGTATACCCATAGATAGGCCACCCTTATCAAGTATGTATTAATTGAGCAAATAATTTATCATGCAAGTATGGGCTGCTATTAAGTAACAATTGAAGTTATTATGTTTTTCAAGAAATATATAAACAGATGGTCAAGTAATGATAGAACTATGAATTATGCATGTAACTTTGAATAAGATTATTTTGAGAGAATGGTTATAGTAGCACACTGTAAAAGTCGATTGAAAATAGATTAAAGCGTCTTTAAGATTAGGGTGCAAGTTGGCAGCATTTTTTGAAATTCTAAAGCATTAAGCATGCAGGGAACCCTAACTAGGTGAAAATTTGTATCAAATATATTATATAAATATAAAGAAAATGAACTAGCGACAACAAAACAAATAAAAATAGGACATATAGAGAAAAGTGTAAAGCTAAATAAGTTAGCAAGCTACTACAATAAGACTTTGTAAAATGTCTTGCATACCTCTGGAGCTTATCAAATTGCCAAAATTATGTCAAAAGAAATACATAAAGACACTCAAGTTTTAATTGCACATCTGAAATAAATAGGGTATCTCTTGTAAAATACAAGTAAAAAAATCCATCTAAAGCAAAAGATTGTTTGAATTATGGACCATCGATCTTAAATTAATTCTCATCATACCTTAAAAATTGCCATAACTTCTAGCAATTAATGTTGTAGTTAATAACATTAGAATTCTTTAATTAATTTCTTAACACAAAAACTACTAATAAATTAGTTGATATATCTTGTGTTGATCATGTATAATACTGTAATGCTATTAGTTCCAAGCACTTACACAAATTTTCAGAGCAAGAAAGAAATTCTAAACGGTTACTTTTCATTCCATAGCTTTCATTTTCAAATGAAGATTTATATACGTTTTGTTGCCCAGATGTAGCAACCCAAGAGGGGGGTGAATTGGGTTTCTTAAATACAATTTAATAGCTATGCAGATATATGTGCTTTTAACCCTAATTTGATTTGCAGCGGTGAAGTGGAGTGCACAGAATAATAACAACAGAAAAGCAAACAACCACAAACACACAGAAATTTATAGTGGTTCGGTGCCAAACTCGGCTCCTACATCCACTTCCCAAAAACCCTTTGGGAATTTCACTAATCGTATCACAACGATTACAACCCCTAGCCTTCCCGGCTAGTCCTCTTGTTTCACAGCACAAGGAAGCCAAAAGCCCCTAGCCAAACCTAGGCTAGTCCTCTTGTTTAAATGGCACAAGGAAGCCAACAACAAACCAGGGTTCACTAACCCTTTTACAAGATAATCAGAGTATGTAAAGGAGAAGCTCCTACAATAAGCAGATATTCGGAAAATACTTTACAACTTTTGAAGCAATAAACTCAGCAATAAATGAACTAGGTTGAAGTAGCTGAAGTCTTGAATGCTTGAAAAGCTTCAATGATTCGGACGACCTTTCGGAGCAAGGAATGAACTTGAATGCCCAGTAACCACTCAACAAATATGCAATGAAGGCTCTTTTCTTGGATTTTTCTCTCTTTGAAATTTCTTTTTCAAAAATCATCAAGGTGTGCTTCTAATCCCAGCTATTTATAACCATCTAACAAGAAAATATCCGTTAGATACATAAGAAATAAATGGAAATAATAACGGGAAGAAAATATAACCGTTAAACATGTTTCCCTTAAGCATTGAATGCAGATCTCCATTTGAGGAAGGATAAGCACTGCAAAAATTCAAAAATCCAAAAGTTAAATATAGCTTGAAATAGCAATAGAGAGAGAGTAAGAGAGAAATAACACTCTTAGGAGCTCAGGCGGCGGTTGACTGAAAAATAAATCCAAGTAGCTGAGGATATGAATGCCATCATCCAAGAGTTAAGCAAGGGACCTTAGCTAGCTAATCAGTTAGCTAACCAGAGAGACTAAAAACAAATAAGACGTCCACAGGTATCTCTTCAGTCAGCTAGAAGGCCGTTAGTTAGCTCTTCAGCTAACTCACAACAAAAAGCAACGGCCAGCAGGGTAAAAAGCTGAATACTTAGTTAACTAGGCAGCTAACTAAGCAACGGTCAGTTAGCTCTTTAGTTAACTATCAGGGAAAAAGCAACGGCAGAGGAAAAGTTTTATGCATCCATAGTTAGCTCTCCAGCTAACTGAATTTGAATCCCTCTCGGCTGCCGGAGAAAAATAAAACAGTTAGTTAGCTGAATAGTTAACTGAATGAAACTTCAGCTAGCTAAAAGGTTTCTTAGCTAGCTCCATAGATAGCTAAACAGTTAACTAAGAAAACGCCAGCTAGCTAAAAGGTTTCCCAGCTAGCTCCATAGATAGCTAACCAGTTAACTAAGCAAATGCCAGCTAGCTAAAAGGTTTCCCAGCTAGCTCCATAGATACTAACTAGTTAACTAAGAGAAAAGGATGTTCGGCCAGGCACCTGAGACAAGTTTCTTAGTTAGCTGAAAGAGCTCCAGCTAGCTAACAAACTAACTCACCAGCTAGCTAAAAAAGGAGAACGTTTGGCCAGGCACCTGAGACGAGCATTTTAGTTAGCTGAAGAAACTGCAGCTAGCTAAACAGCTAGCTAAAATGCAAGATCGTTCGGTCCAATCACTGTGAAAATTTTCCAGCTAGCTGAAAGTCGTGCCAGTTAGCTAAATAGAATAACAAGCTAGCTAACCAGTTAACTCCAAGGCTAATAATCATATTTAAAGCAAATTAAATGAAGTACTTTCTTACCAGTCAATTTTGCATGAAGATACTTACTTGCAAGGCGACCGAACTTTCCTGTATCAATCTTAAAATTGCTTAATTTGTTTTGTAATCATCAAAATCAATCTGGGGTCAACAATCTCCCCCTTTTTGATGATGACAAAACCATTAAGCATACAAAAGAAAATATATAAAATTTTCTTCCCTTTTAATATATATACTTTTCTCTTTACATGCTATTCTCTTCCATGAATGTTTCATGAATATAATGTATGCTAATCTCTCCCATAAATGTAAATGAAGTGTATGCTATTATCTCCCCCTTTTTGTCATTAATCAAAAAGAGATGGAAGACTGTGCACAATTAAGCATTCATCAATGAAAAGACATTAAGCATTCATAATGCATTAAAAAGCATAAGTACATAATACAAACTATTAAGTTTATGGCTTGATCATACAAGATATAATTTCAACCATACACCAAAGATACATCAAAGTGCTTAATGCATCAAAGTATCCAAATATTCAAGTAAGTTTCTTCTCCTCCTTACTAATTTAAAAATGTGTTGAGATACAATATTAACAGATACCACATCAAATATTTGAGTTCAAATATGCTTACATTCTTCTCCCCCTTAATATTTCAAATTTGGTCTATATGTAATAAAAGTTTTATGCAAGAAATGATACCAATGTCATATAATCAAAACATTTTATAAATGTATCGTGCTAATCTCAATATATATATGAAAAATACATAGGCATTCTATAACAATCACCACAATTCAATTTCACATTTTATATGATAAAATAAGATTTCTTACATAGGTGATATGCAAACAAGATATTATAATAAAATATGCATCACCTTTATCAAATCCTTTTCATTTCATGCATATGCAATTTATTATAAGATATGATCAAGAAATGATACCACTAATAAAGTAGGCATTTAATAATTCAAGTCTTACAATAAAATCATATCAAGCAAGGAGTAAATAGATCAAGCTGATACCACTAGTTGCCGATTATGGGCCTGCAACCCATATCACTCGACAAATGTACCGATACTTTAGATTTCTTCATGCCAAACTTCTTCAAAATTTTCTTGATGTACAAGGATTGGCTTATGAAGATCTTCTTCTTTGATTGCTTGATTTGAAGTCCGATAATTGATTTTACCCATTATGCTCATCTCGAACTCCCCCTGCATGAACTTAGCAAAATCTTGGAACAAGAAATTATTAGTAGCACCGAATATAATGTCATCTTCATAAGTTTGTACTATCAATATATCATCATTCTATCTTTTAATACATAATGTTGCATCAACATTTTCATTAATAAATTATTGCTAATCAAGAACTTAATAAGCCTATCAAACCATGCCCGAGGTACTTGTCTCAAACCATATAAATCTTTGTTCAATTGAATACATGGTTTGGAGACACAAGATTTTTGAAATAGGGTGGTTGATCAACAAATACTTGTTCAGCAATATATTCATTAAGGAAAGTGCTCTTAACATCTATTCAATATAATTTAACATTCATAAAGCAAGCAAATGCAAGAAGTAATCTAATAATCTTTAATCTAGCAATAGGAACATATGTTTCATCAAAATCAATATCTTCCTCTTGATTATATTCTATAGCTAACAATCTTGCTTTATTTCTAATGAAATTATCATGTTCATCCAATTTGTTTCTAAATTCTCGTTTAATTTATCATGCATGTCATTTAGGCTCTATATGAAAAATAAATGTAAAATTAATACATATATTTCTAAATGATGATCTAATCCTAATATCATGAGATGGGTCACTTAATATTAGCTCTTTAAGAATGATTATGGACATACCTCCATCAGCATTACCTTGGGGTCATCATGTTGAATGTATCGCTTGTATCCTTGATCCAAGGTGAGCTTCTTGACTTGACTTTCAATTTCATCTGTGTCATTCAAAACCTTTCTCTTCCTTAATGGAAGATTATTAGATTCATCAAACATAATATGAACATAAGGTCCTATGTTCATTACAAGATTTTTCAAAGTGCCAAATTTTTTTTTAAATTCTTTTCTATGATCACTTCTAATAGATAAAATAGGAAAACCTTTTTCATTTGAAATTCTTCTAAGGAGTTTTAGAAAAACTGAAGATGCTTCATTTTTGCTAACTAAGAATAAAACTTATGTAAATCGAGAAAATCATCCATAATCATGAATCCATATGCAAAAGTTCTAAAAGATTAGAAGTCGAAATCATATTTTTAGACTTAAAAGAAATTCTTGTTAATTTTTTAAAAATTTGCATGTATCACAAATTTTATCTTTTTCGAAACTTAATTTTGGTAAACCTTAAACCAAATCAATTTTTAATAATTTAGAAAGCAAATCCATGCTGACATAAGCAAGTATATGATGTCATAATTAGATTTATCAATTTTAGCATTCATGACAACTAGACATTCAATAATCTGGTCATTAACAATATAAACATTACTATGCCTATGACAAATGACTTTCATGCAGTCATCAAGAGGATTTGTAATTATGCAAAGAGATGATTCAACAAATAATTTTAAAACCTTTTTCATAAAATTGACTAATGCTAGACAAGTTATGATTCATTCCATTTAAAAGCAAGATATTATTAACATAAGTAGAGGGAGTGATATCAATTTTATCAATGCCAATAATATTACCTTGGTCATTACTTTCAAAGTTAACCACTCCTCCATCAATTGCATTCAAAGTGATGAATTGAGATTCATCATCCATCAAGTGTCTTAAGCACCCGCTATCTAAGTATCATTTTCTTTTTGCTCCACGGGTTGCAAGACACACCTGCATCCATAATATCAAGTTTTGCTTCTAGGTACCCAAGCTTTCTTGGGTCCTTTAGGGTTAGCTAAAATGGTTCCTTTTGGAACCCATATTTGTTTAACTTTGTGTGTGTGACAAATATATGCTTTGTGTCCTAATTTACCACATTTAAAGTATGTAATTTTAGTTGAATCATCAGCATGCATATAAATATATTTCAGAAATTTTTGTCTTTTTAAAGGATTATATCCTAGGCCAGCTTTGTTAAAAATAGCTCTTTGATTTTCAAGAATCATGTTAAGTTTAGTAGAGCTCAAAGTAAACTTATCTACAATAGGTTTCAATCTATCTACTTCATTTTTCAAATTCATGTTTTTCTGTAATAAAACTTCATTTTCTTCTAATAGTTTATCCTTTCTAAAGTAAGATTTTGAACTTGATTTTTCAAATCTTTATTTTTTGAACTGAGATTTGTGAAATCATTAATTAATTCATAAAATGCACCATGTAATTCATCAAATGTAAAATCATCTAACAAGTTGGGGTTTACCTCTTCATTGTTCGCCATAAGACAAAGATTTTCTTCTTCATTCTTCTCTTCTTCTTCAGAGCTTGATGCATCACTATCGCTCCATGTAGCTATCATAGCCTTCTTTTTAAATTTCTTGAGACCTTTCTTTAGATATGGACAATCTGGCTTATAGTGTCCCGATTTGTTGCATTTATAACAAATTACTTCATATTCTTTTTCATTGCTTGGCTCTCCCTTCATTAATGCTCTCTTTCTTCCTTTAAATTTTTTTCTCTTCAATTTCTCAAATTTCCTTGTAATGAGAGCTAGATCATTTTCCTCATCACTTTCACTTGAGATGCTCTCATTCTCATCATTTAGGGTTGTACTCTTTAGTCCCAATATTCTCTTGTTTTTGGATTGTTCTTCATCAAAATGTTGTTGCTGCTGAAGCTCATGAGTCATCAATGAACCAACTAGTTCTTCAAGAGATAGTGTGTTGAGGTCCTTGGCTTCTTGAATTGTAGTAACTTTGGCCTCCCAAGACCTAGGCAAAGATCTCAAAACTTTTCTAACAAGATCACTATTAGTATAAGATTTTTCAAGGTTTTTCAGCCCATTAATAATGTTAGTGAATCTTGCAAACATATCACCAATGCTTTCATATGATTCCATTTTAAACAATTCATATTCATGTACAAGCATATTTATTCTAGATTCTTTAACTTGATTGGTACCCTCATGGGTAACTTCAAGTCTATTCCAAATTTCCTTAGCAGATATACATGTAGAAATACGATTAAATTCATTGGCATCTAAAGAACAATATAATACATTCATGGCTTTAGCATTCAGCTGAGCCATCTTCTTATCATGCATATCCCATTCTGTTTTCGGTTTGGGAATATCAATACCATCAGATTTAATAGTGGGTGTATGAGGTCCATTGACTATGATACTCCATAAATCATAATCAAGTGCTTGAATAAAAATTTTCATACATGCTTTCCAATAAGTGTAATTTGTGCCATCAAATAGAGGTGGTCTATTAGTTGACTATCCCTCAATCAAAATTAAACCCATTTGGATTGCTAATGATCTTTGGCTCTAAGCTTCTCACAGCTATAGAAATCAAGAGCACGCTACTCTGATACCAATTATTGCCCAGATATAGCAACCCAAGAGGGGGGTGAATTGGGTTTCTTAAAAACAATTTAATAGCTATGCAGATATATGTGCTTTTAACCCTAATTTGATTTGCAGCGGTGAAGTGGAGTGCACAGAATAATAACAATAGAAAAGCAAACAACTACAAACACACAGAAGTTTATAGTGGTTCGGTGCCAAACTCGGCTCCTACATCCACTCCCCAAAAACCCTTTGGGAATTTCACTAATCATATCACAATGATTACAACCCCTAGCCTTCCCGGCTAGTCCTCTTGTTTCACGGCACAAGGCAGCCAAACCCCTAGCCTTCCCGACTAGTCCTCTTGTTTCACGGCACAAGGAAGCCAAACCCCTAGCCTTCCCGACTAGTCCTCTTGTTTCACGGCACAAGGCAGCCAAACCCCTAGCCAAACCTAGGCTAGTCCTCTTGTTTAAATGGCACAAGAAAGCCAACAACAAACCAGGGTTCACTAACCCTTTTACAAGATAATCAGAGTATGTAAAGGAGAAGCTCCTACAATGAGCAGATATTCAAAAAATACTTTACAACTTTTAAAGCAATAAACTCAGCAATAAATGAACTAGGTTGAAGCAGCTGAAGTCTTGAATGCTTGAAAAGCTTCAATGATTCGGACGACCTTTCGGAGCAAGGAATGAACTTGAATGCCCAGCAACCACTCAACAAATATGCAATAAAGGCTCTTTTCTTGGATTTTTCTCTCTTTGAAATTTTTTTTTCAAAAATCGTCAAGGTGTGCTTCTAATCCCAGCTATTTATAACCATCTAACAAGAAAATATCCGTTAGATACATAAGAAATAAATGGAAATAATAACGGGAAGAAAATATAACCGTTAAACATGTTTCCCTTAAGCATTGAATGTAGATCTCCATTTGAGGAAGGATAAGCACTGCAAAAATTCAAAAATCCAAAAGTTAAATATAGCTTGAAATAGTAATAGAGAGAGAGTAAGAGAGAAAGAACACTCTTAGGAGCTCAGGCGGCGGTTGACTGAAAAATAAATCCAAGTAGCTGAGGATATGAATGCCATCATCCAAGAGTTAAGCAAGGGACTTTAGCTAGCTAATCAGTTAGCTAACCAGAGAGACTAAAAACAAATAAGACATCCACAGGTATCTCTTCAGTCAGCTAGAAGGTCGTTAGTTAGCTCTTCAGCTAACTCACAACAAAAAGCAACAGCCAGCAGGGTAAAAAGCTGAATACTTAGTTAACTAGGCAGCTAACTAAGCAACGGTCAGTTAGCTCTTTAGTTAACTATCAGGGAAAAAGCAACGGCAGAGGAAAAGTTTCATGCATCCATAGTTAGCTCTCCAGCTAACTGAATTTGAATCCCTCTCAGCTGCAGGAGAAAAATAAAATAGTTAGTTAGCTAAATAGTTAACTGAATGAAACTTTAGCTAGCTAAAAGGTTTCTCAGCTAGCTCCATAGATAGCTAAACAGTTAACTAAGCAAACGCCAGCTAGCTAAAAGGTTTCCCAGCTAGCTCCATAGATAGCTAACCAGTTAACTAAGAGAAAAGGATGTTCGGCCAGGCACCTGAGACAAGTTTCTTAGTTAGCTGAAAGAGCTCCAGCTAGCTAACAAACTAACTCACCAGCTAGCTAAAAAAGGAGGACGTTCGGCCAGGCACCTGAGACGAGCATTTTAGTTAGCTGAAGAAACTGCAGCTAGCTAACAAGCTAGCTAAACAGCTAGCTAAAATGCAAGATCGTTCGGTCCAATCACTGTGAAAATTTTCCAACTAGCTGAAAGTCGTGCTAGTTAGCTAAATAGAATAACAAGCTAGCTAACCAGTTAACTCCAAGGCTAATAATCATATTCAAAGAAAATTAAATGAAGTACTTTCTTACCAGTCAATTTTTCATGAAGATACTTACTTGCAAGGCGACCGAACTTCCCTGTATCAATCTTAGAATTGCTTAATTTGTTTTGTAATCATCAAAATCAATCTGGGGTCAACAATAGGTTTTAGGATCAAGCCCCTTACCATTTTACCAAAAGCTATAGCTATCAGTAAAGGCTGTACTTTATTTCCTTAAGCCCCAAGGCTGATTCCTGCAGGGCACCCCCCATAGTTCACAATGGCACGCTAAGCGGCGGGCGGACATGAGGGGCTTCGCAGTGCGTCCACATGGCATGCACCGGTTGGTTGGGCTGTCAAGCACCGATGCCATATGTGGGCCCCCATAAGCCCATGGCAGCGAATCACAAGGGAGACACTGGCCCCCCATAAGCCAACAATTCTCCCCCCCCCCCCCAGCGACACCCGGGGGATTCGAACCAACAACCTCGCTCTGATACCAGGTTTTAGGATCAAGCCCCTTACCATATTACCAAAAGCTATAGCTATCAGTAAAGGCGGTACTTTATTTTCTTAAGCCCCAAGGCTGATTCCTGCAGGGCACCCCCCACAGATCATAACAGCAGTGCAGAGCCCCATGCTAAGCGGCGGGTGGACATGAGGGGCTTCGCAGTACATCCACGGGGCACGCACCGATTGGTTGGGCTGTCAAGCACCGATGCCATATGTGGGCCCCCATAAGCCCATGGCAGCGAATCACAAGGGAGATGCTGACCCCCATAAGCCAACACGTTTAATGGTTGAAAGAAGTCACATATGTATAACAAAAATAAAAGATTATTTAGCTTATATAATTTAAAAGTTTAGGTATTCTTTAAACAAGCCAACTAAAGCAATACTGGGTTTTTACTCATTATATTAAGGACTTGGATTCAAGTATCATCTTCAATTTTCTCTAAGAACATGCTATCAATAGCAAACTATAATCATATATATGACAATTCAGCACGATAAAGGAACATTTTGATTTATTCATGCCCTCTCTTTCAGGATGTTCATGGAAAACTACTCTACCAATATACTAATTTGCCATGGTTATTGATTTATAACAACTCCATGATTTCCAAAAAACTTTTGTAGAATAATTATAAGAAGATGGGGAGGTTAGCTAACATCTCATTCTCATCATAAGTAATGCAAGTATCATGGAGTAATAGATTAAAGGCAAAAATGTTATTGCTTGTGACATTTACAAACCATGAGAAGTCAAAAATTTCTATTTGCACCGCTCGGATTGCTCAGTGCACCCCTCCTAATTTTTTTTTTAAAAAAATTCTAAACTAATGTTAGCACCCCCGTCTCCTTCCCTCCCCCCTCCCTTTCCCGACACTAGCCCCTCCTCTCCTCCCCCCTCCCTGGCACCGGCCCCCACCCCTCCCTCTCTTCTAGCCCCCGTCTCCTCTCCTCCCCTCTCAGGCAGCCCCCCCTCTCCTTCCCCCTCCTTGGCACTGCCCCCCTATCAGATATGGTATGGAAAGAAACCATCCCTTAATCATTTAAGGGTTTGGGGTTGTTACACTTATATGAAGCGTAATGAATAAGACAAGCTTGAAGCTAGATCTGATAAATACAATTTTGTGGGATATCCAAAACAAACAAAATGATATTACTTTTACCATCTACTTGAGAAAAAGGTGTTTGTCTCAAGACATGCCACATTTCTACAAAATGAGATTCTCACAATCGGTAGTGAGAGTAAGATTGAACTTAGTAAAGCTCAAGAACCATAAATTAATAAAGACCAATTAGATGGAATGGAGCATATGCTGAATACAGTAGGAGTTGAGCAGAAGACTCAACCCACATTCAGGCAGACGTTGAATGAAAACCAACAGTAGTTCCAAGTACATACCATCTACATAGATCTAGTAGGACAATTCACATTCCTAAGATATATACATTTCTTATAGAGGATGATGAGCTTACTAACTTGTTGGCCCAGATAGCAACCCAAGAGGGGGGGGGTGAATTGGGTTCTTTTTAAAATTTAACAATTAAAACTTAAAACCAATTTCACAAGGATTAAGTGCTATAGTGAAGTGATGCAATAATGTAAAGGACAATAAGAGAGAGAGAGATAGAGACAATCACGATAAACACAAGATATTTATAGTGGTTCGGTATATGCCACACCTACATCCACTCCCAAGTAACTCTTGGGTCCATACTATAATCCCCTGATTACAGTTGAGTTATTTTACAAGCTCACAATTCTAACTTGTTATTTTACATGGGGTCACAATGAACCCAGCCGGTTTTCACAGTTTCACCAGCACAAAACCTTAACTCAAGCTAAACTAGCTTGTCCCCAAGGTAAATTACCTTAACTAATTTAATCCCCCTGATTGAACTAGTAAACAACAAATCAAGATAATGTTTACAACAATGTAAAGCTCCTTAAACTACTTTAACTGTTTCCCAATGGAGAAACCCTCTATCTCAAAGAAATGAAATCGACTTTTCTGCCCATAGTGATCACATGGCCAGCGAGGGTGTCGATTTGAGGTGAGGAAGTGCTTGGAACGACGCTTGGTGTCGAAGCAGATGAGGTAGAGGACGAACTCGGAGAGGGTTGTCGCGCTAGATGCCTCACCGTCCGTTTCCCGATCATCACCGCTCCACCAAACAAGGATCCCCTACGTTTGGGTGCCATTGAGTGCTAGGAAATGATTAATTTTAGAAATTTTGGGTTTTGGAAAGAGTTGGGAAGGATTTGGAAAAGTTTGGAGACGAATAAAGTGGTAGAGGTATCGACTTTGCCCTAGAAAATCAACCTGGGACCACTTGGAGTCGACTCCCGCAAAGCGAGGTATCGGCTCCAGGTCGCTAACACAGTCAGCGCCCGAAGTGGAGTCGACTCTGGAAAGGCAGGTGTCGGCTCCAAAATCTAAGGCAAAACTGGAGTCGACTCCAATAATTATGGTGTCGGCTCCAAGACAGTTTCAAGAAAAAAAAAGAGTTTCAAGGAATCTGAAACTTGTCCAGATGTCATTAAATTTTGGATAAATCAACTTTGAAATGTGATGAATCAAGGGGTTCAAATATCTAGATAAATTTTTCTTAAAATCATAAGAAAATTAAAAGAAACTGATTGAATTCTAGATAATCATTTCTAAGAGATTTAAAATTCATTTCAATGGATCACAAATTCCTAATTCTCCTCTAAGATAACAAAATCTCTCTTCACTTAGGGGTTTTATAAAAATGTCAGCTAATTGTTCATCAGTAGAAACATAATCAAGACAAATGTCATTATTAGCTACATGTTCTCTAATAAAATGATATCTAATTTTAATGTGTTTAGTTCTTGAGTGTTGTATAGGATTTTTAGTTAAGTTTATTGCACTTGTGTTATCACATCTAATTGGTGTTTTATCAAGTGTTATACCATAATCTTCAAGTTGTCACTTAATCCAAAGGATTTGAGCATAACAACTTTCAGTTGCAACATATTCAGCTTTAGTAGTTGACAATGCAACTAAATTTTGCTTTTTTCTAAACCAAGAGATTAAGTTACTTCCTAAAAATTGGCATGCACCACTTGTACTTTTTCTATCCAATTTACAACCAGCATAATCAGAATTAGAATATGCAATCAAATTTAACGTTGAATCTCTAAAATACCATAATCTTACATTTTTAGTTCCATTTAGATATCTAAGTATTCTTTTTACTACAATTAAGTGAGATTCTTTTAGTTCAAATTGATATCGTGCACATAAACATACAACAAACATAATATCAGGTCTACTTGCCATTAAGTAAAGTAGAGATCCGATCATACCTCTATAATGCTTTTGATCAACTTGCTTACCGTCTTCATCTTTATCTAGTTTGCATGAAGGACTCATTGGTGTTCTGAGAGGTTTGACTTGTTCCATACCAAACTTCTTGAGAATTTCTTTTGTGTACTTTGTTTGGTTGATGAATATTCCCTCTCTTTCTTTTTTGAATTGAAGTCCTAGGAAGAAGTTGAGTTCTTCCATCATGCTCATCTCAAATTTACCCTGCATTAACTTAGCAAATTCTTGACACAAAAGATTGTTAGTAGCACCGAATACAATATCATCTACATAAATTTGTACCACCAATAAATCTTTATCTTTTCTTTTCAAAAATAAGGTTTTATCAACATTTCCTCTAGAAAAATCATTTTCAATTAGAATTTTGCTTAATCTATCATACCAAGCTTTAGGTGCTTATTTTAAACCATAAAGTGCTTTGTGTAATTTAAAAACATGGTTTGAAAATTCATGATCTTCAAAACCTGGTGGTTATTCTACAAAAACTTTTTCATTTATAAAACCATTTAAAAATGCACTTTTAACATCCATTTGAAATAAATTAATGTTCATATGACATGCAAATGCAAGTAATAGCCTAATTGCTTCTAATCTAGCTACAGGTGCAAAAGTTTCATCAAAATCAATTTTTCTTCTTGATTATATCCTTTTGCAACTAATCTAGCTTTATTTCTAATTACTATACCATTTTTATCTAATTTATTTCTAAATACCCATTTAGATCCTATAACAGAATGGCCTTTGGGTCTATCAACTAAGGACCATACATTATTCCTAGTAAATTGATTTAATTCTTCTTGCATAGCTAACATCCAATTACTATATTTTTTAGCTTCTTCTATAGATTTGGGTTCTATATGAGACACAAATGCAAGATGATTATTGATGTTCCTCATTGATGATCTAGTTCTTACTCCTTGAGATGGATCACCTATGATTAAATCCTTTGGATGACCATACACATATCTTCAATCTTTAGGTAGATCTACATCATTACGAGTAGTATAAGTAACATCATCCTTAGGTGAGTCATCATCTTTAGCTTCTGGTTCATGGTCTGAAGATACATCTATATTTAATTTTTCAACATCTCTTTCAAGCAAATTTGTATCTTCCTCATCATCAATCTTTTTAGAACTTAATGCTAAAGACTCATCAAATACTACATGAATTGACTCTTATACAATTAAATACTTCTTATTGAACACTCTATATGCTTTACTAGATGTTGAATAACCTAAAAATATTCCTTCATCAGATTTAGCATCAAACTTACCAAGATTGTCCTTACCATTATTATGAATAAAACATCGACAACCAAATGCATGAAAATAACTATGGTTAGGTTTCCTATTATGCCATAGTTCATAAGGAGTTTTCTTAAGAATTGGCCTAATTAAGGTTCTATTAAGGATGTAACATGCTGTGTTTATATCTTCCGCCTAGAAGTACTTTAGGAGTTGGCTTTCACATAGCATGGTACGGGCCATATCTTCTAATGTTCTATTTTTTCTTTCTACTACTACATTTTATTGTGGTGTTCTAGGTGCAGAAAAATTATGATGAATGTCATTTTCAATACAAAACTTTTCAAATTGATGATTTTCAAATTCTGTGCCATGATCACTTCTAAGAGACACTATGGTAGTATTTTTCTCATTTGTGACTTTCTTGAAGAATTTTAGGAATATCAAGAAAGTCTCATCTTTATGAGCTAAAAATAATTCCCAAGTGTATCTAGAATAATCATCTACTATCACAAGATCATATTTCTTTCCTCCTAGATTAGTGATTCTAGTAAGTCCAAAAAGGTCCATATAAAGTAGTTCAAGTAGCCTAATAGTTGAAACAATATTCTTGGATTTGAAAGAATTTCTAGTTTGTTTTTCAAATTGACATGCATCACAAATTCTATTATTTTTAAAATCTAGTTTTAGAAGTCCTTTAACTAAATCCATTCTAATTAATTTTGAAATTAGGTGTGTGCTTGCATGACCTAATCTATGATTCCATAGCCATCCAATCTTATTTACTTTAGCATTATTAGCAATTAAGCAATGGTTACTAGTAGTTAGATTGTCTAAATCAATTAAGTATAGATTATCATTTCTATTTCCAATAAATATAATGCTATTATCAATGGGATTAGAAACAATGCAAATAGAAGCTTCAAAGGAAACTTTGAAACCTTTATCACATAATTGGCTAATGCTAATTAAATTATGCTTTAAACCATCAACAAATAATACATTTTCTATAAAAGTGGATGGAGTTATTTAAATTTTATCAAATTCCATAATTTAGCCTTTGCCATTATCTTCAAAAGTAACAACTCCTCCTCTTTTATCTTCAAGGGTTATGAATTGCTCCTTGTCACCCGTCATGTGTCTTGAGCAGCTACTATCAAGATACCACTTTCTTTTTGATCTTTTAGCCGTAAGATACTCCTGCAAGATAATCAAATCTTTTGTTTAGGTATCCAAGCTTTCTTGGGTCCTTCATGGTTAGTCGCAATAAATATTGTTCCTTTAGGAACCCATATTTTCTTTTCTTTAACCATTAAATTCTCATTAGATTTTCTAAAATTGTATGCATATGATTTATGTCCCTTTTTGTTACAGCAATAACATAAAACATCGTTTTTGGCTATTTTCTTAATAAAGAAATTGTTTACAAATTTTTGTTTCATGTGAGGTCTATAACCTAATCCGGCTTTATCAAATAAGCTTGTTGATTACTTAAAAGTAAATTTAATTTTTTTGAGCTATATGTAAATCTATCAACAATATTCTTATATTTATCCATTTCTTTCATTAAATTAATATTTTTATTAGAAATTAATTCTTTTTCTTTTAGTAAAACTTCACTTTCAGATTTTAGATTCTTAACCTCAAGAATAAGTTCATTTTTCTGTTTGAGAAGATTTAGGTTTTCAATTTTCAAGGATTTGTTTTCATTCTCAAAACCTTAAAGTCACTAACTAGCTCACTGAAAGCATCATATAATTCATCAAATGTAAAATTATCATAAGTAGTTTCAGAACTTACCTCGTTGTCGTTATTCGCCATGAAGCATATGTTTGCAACCTTTTTTTGTTCTTCTTCGGATGAAGATTCTTCACTATCACTCCATGTTGCAATATAGGCCTTCTTCTTCTTCTTGTAACCCTTCTTTAGTTGAGGACATTCAGATAAAAAATGCCCCAACTTTTTGCATTCATAACATGTCAAGGGTTCTTTCTCTTTATCTTTATCTTTTTCCTTTTCTCCTTCCATTTTAATTCCTAATTTTCTTTTGTGGAAGGCTCTCCTTCTTTGCATAAACTTTCTAAATTTCTTTGCAAGGATAGCTGTTTCATCATCTTCTTCATCCTCGCTACTGCTCTTATCATTTTCTGCAGCCTTGAGTATTGTGGTTCTTTTCTTCTTGACTTCTTCCTTTTGATGTTGCTTCATTGTCAGCTCATGAGTCATCAAGGATCCAAGTAGTTCCTCCAAAGGAGAACATTTAAGTCTTTGGCTTTTTGGATTGCAGTTACTTTTGCTTCTCATGATCTTGGAAGAGATCTAAGAATTTTGTGCACCAAATCAGAATTAGTATAAGTCTTACCAAGACTTTTTAAACAATTAACAATAACTATAAATCTATTGTACATGCATGTGATTGATTCAGTTTGTTCCATGCTAAACAATTCATATTTGTGCACTAGAATGTTAATTTTGGATTCTTTTACTTGATTAGTACCCTCATGGGTAACTTCTAATCTATCCCATATTTCATTGGCTGAAATGCAAGTAGAAATTCTGCTGAATTCATTTGCATCCAAAGAACAATATAAAATATTCATGGCTTTGGTATTAAGCTGAGCTATTTTCTTATCGTTCTCATTCCAATCCCTTTCGGGCTTAGGAACTATTGAACCATCTACAATATGTGTGGGTGTACTAGGTCCATTTGTAATGACACTCCATAATTCATAATCTAAAGCTTAAATGAAAATCCTCATTCTTGCTTTCCAATATAAATAATTAGAGCCATTAAACAAAGGTGGCCTATTAGTGGATTGACCTTCAGCAAAAGATGATCCAGCTTATGTTGCCATTTGGATCTTTAACTCTTGATTGTTAGATCAAATAGAAATGAGCATAGGCTCTGATACCAATTGTTGGCCCAGATGGCAACCTAAGAGGAGGGGTGAATTGGGTTCTTTTTAAAATTTAACAATTAAAACTTAAAACCTATTTCACAAGGATTAAGTGCTCTAGTGAAGTGATGCAATAATGTAAAGCACAATAAGAGAGAGAGATAGAGACAATCAAGATAAACACAAGATATTTATAGTGGTTCGGTGTATCCCACTATCCCATACCTACGTCCAGTCCCAAGCAACTCTTGGGTTCACACTATAATCCTCTAATTACATTTGAGTTGTTTTACAAGCTCACAACTCTAACTTATTGTTTTACACGGGGTCATAATGAACCCAGCCGATTTTCACAGATTCACCAGTACAAAACCTTAACTCAAACTAAACTAGCTTGTCCTCGAGGTAAACTACCTCAACTAATTCAATCCCCTTGATTGAATTAGTAAACAACAAATCAAGATAATGTTTACAACAATGTAAAGCTCCTTAAACTGAGCAAATATGCAATGTAAATAAACAAGGGTAAGAAAAGCCTGATTGAAGCCAAGTGAATTTGAGCTTTTCTTCTTTTCCTCCTCTCTTTTGATTAGATGAATCAAGCTTCATCTCTGATTCTTGACAGAAATTTGATGTGGAGAAAGTTGAGAAACTAGGGCTTTTGCTCTTCTTCTTTTCTCCTTTTAGAATCCTTCGATTTTGAACTTTTAGGGATTTGGATTTTTCTTGAATCTCTTTTTGAATGATAGACGTGGACTCAGAGATTTCACTTTTAAATTTCTCTCTTTTTCATAGGAAATTTTCTTGATATTTTTTTCATTTTTTCTCTCTATTTTTTCTCTTATTTTGAACGGACGAATCTCCCCTTTTTATAGAATCTTAGGTGAGAAATAGCCATTGGAAATGTACCTTGGATGATTCTCCATGCAAGAAAATATATCCATTGAGGGTTAGTTGGAAAAATATATCTGTTAGAGCTGATCTGGCACTTTTGAAAATTGTCCTTGACAGGTTGGAGTCGGCTCCAACTTTTCATGTGTTGGCTCCAGATCGTGTTCCCAAAAATAGCAAAAAATCGATTCATCATGGAGTTGGCTCCCGATTTCTGAGGTGTCGGCTCCAAGAATTGCTTCAAAAAACATAGACTATGTAACTTAGGTTAGAGTCGGCTCCACAAATTCATGTGTCGGCTCCAAAACTTCAGGTGTCGGATCCAAAACTCCAGGTGTCGACTCTGAACCGTGCCAAAAATCCTGAACTATTTCGATATGCTCTAGAGTCGGCTCGAGTAGTTCTAGGTGTCGGCTCCAAGTTCTAAACTTAAATAAATTCCATCAAAATTCGATTCAAAACTGATTTCTAAGTACCATTTGAATAAATAACCGATCTTAATTCCTGAAACACTTATCAAATCTATCAGAATCACAATGAATATACTCATGGCTTTTGTTAATCATCAAAATCAATGAATTGTGTAAATAATTTCTCAATAATTTTTCTAACACAACTACAAGGAGGCAATGTCTAACATTGACTCTAAGAGATGGCTTGAGGCCATGAAATCTGAGATGGACTCCATGTATGACAACCAGGTATGGACTTTGGCTGATCCACCTGAAGGGTTAAAACCCATTGGGTGCAAATGGGTTTTCAAAAAGAAGACCGACATGGATGGTAATGTGATTACCTATAAGGCAAGATAAGTTGCAAAAGATTACAAGCAAAGACAAGGTGTTGACTTTGATGAAACCTTTTTCACCTGTTGCCATGCATAAGTCCATAAGGATTTTGCTTGCAATAGCAGCATATTTTGACTATGAGATCTGGCAGATGGATGTCAAGATTGCCTTCCTAAATAAAAATTTAAAGAAGGATGTGTATATGACACAACCAAAGAGTTTTGAATCCATAGATCCTAAGAAAGTGTGTAAGCTACAAAGGTCTATTTATAGACTTAAGCAAGCCTCTAGAAGTTGGAACATCCGATTTGATGTGACAATTAAAGAGTTTGATTTTATCAAAAATGAGGATGATCCATGTGTGTACAAGAAGGTTAGTGGGAGTGATATTATTTTCTTGATATTATATGTGGATGACATATTATTAATAGGAAACAATATATCTTTCCTTAAATAAGTGAAGGATTGGTTGTCAGGTAAATTTTTCATGAAGGATTTGAGAGAAGCAGCCTATATACTTGGTATAAAGATCTATAAAGATAGATCTAGAAGGTTGCTTGGATTGACCCAATCCACGTACATAGATAAGGTGCTAAAGCGGTTTAGCATGAAGGAATCCAAGAATAGATTCCTGCCAATGTCGCATGGAGTACATCTCTCCAAGGACATGAGTCCTAAGAGCCAAGAAGAAAGAGAGTATATGGATAGGATACCATACACATCAGCAATTAGATCCATTATGTATGTGATGCTATGTACAAGGCCTACGTTTTTTATGCCTTGAGTATCATGAGTAGATATCAAGCAAACCCTGGTGAGAAACATTGGATGATAGTCAAGAATATCCTTAAGTACTTGCGAAGAACTAAGGATATGTTCTTAGTTTATGGAGGACCCAACCTTATAGTTCGGGGTTACACGGATTCTAATTTTTAATCTGATAGAGATGATTATAAATCACAATTAGGCTATGTGTTCATACTCAATGGTGGTGCAGTCAGCTGAAAGAGTTTCAAGCAGAAGATGACCATCGACTCTATGACTAAAGCGAGTACATTGCAGCATCAGATGCAACTAAAGAAGCAGTTTGAATCAAAAAGTTTATCACTAAATTTGGAGTGGTTCCAAGCATTGTTAATCCAGTATTCTTGTATTATGATAACAATGGAGATATTGCACAAGGAAAGGAGCCAAGGTCTCATCAAAGGTCCAAACATGTACTTAGAAGATATCATGTAATTAGAGAAATTATTGAACGAAATGATATAAAAATAGAACGAATCCCCACGGATGATAATATTGTCGATCCATTCACTAAATCCTGCTGCAGCAGAAGCATAATAGTCATGCTGAGTCACTTGGTATTAGATATATGGGTGATTAGCTCTAGTGTAAGTGGAAGATTGTTAGTGTGTGCCCTATATTCAATCGGATTAGATGCTAGCTTATGCACATTTCTTTATGAATGCAAATCAAATTTATTGGTTTCTTTATCTATCCGGATGTAATATATATATATATATTAGATATATTTTATCTGTGAGATAAAGTCCAAAAGAATGTGAACTATGCATATGGAATTTGTAATAAAAATTATAAATTATGAGATCCAAAATTGCACATATGGTTTGGTTCTTTAAATTTTTCTAGTCGATGCATAGACAGGACTGGGCATTGTCGAACGCTGATAAGACTAGCATACATTGCATGTCTTCATCCTTATGGTGAGCAGCTGATCTCGCAAGCTGAAGTATGAAGATACTTGGATAGGTGTGTGGATATTTGTTATTGTAACGATGCATTAGATGACCCGCACAGAGATCCCATATGGATATCCTATATAGTATCGATGGTTGATCTTTGATGATGATGGTGCGAGTGATCCTTTGACTTGAGATCTTCATTGCACCTTATATGTGGAATGTCATGCTTTGACGATATGCAAATATCGCTCTAACTATGGGTAGCAAATATGTTGTCGATTGGGTATGACATGAAGCATATAAAGGTGATGTTTGATCAAGACTGGATTCATCTTTCTTGATAGAAAGGGTTATATCCTACGGCCACTTGATGTATTAAATTAACTGTTAAATCCTTGCAAGGTTGAGTTGGAATTCAAAATGGTTTCAAAGTTCTAATTCATGTAAGTCAAATTTTTTAAGATTAAGTAAACAAAAATCAATTACATGGTTGACACATTCCATACCACTGATTGATCTAAAATATGTGACGAAGGGATTGAATCATACGTTAACCGTTCATGGACAAGTGTTGATGACCATGTCAACAAAACCCTTAACACTTGGGTGGTCATGATACTTTGATAGAGGCCGCTCTTGATCTATAATCATGGATTTTTTAACTTAATCAAAGAGTTGATTCGGTTAAAGAATTGACTTGGACAAGGTGTTGATCAAGTCATTCCTAGGGTCAATATTAGGGACATGATTATTACCAACATGTCAAGGGACCTAATGGGTCACACGTATTAAGGAGATTTTGGATGACGTTAAAATAAAAATTAAGTTAGACTTAATTTAAATTAGATGACCAATTAATTAGGATTGGGTTTGACTCAATCTTAATTAGAGAATATAAAATTGATAAATAGGATTCATCATAGAGGAAAGAATTTTGTGTTAAAGGAAGAAACCTTTTGTACATGTGATGTACATATAAAATTCATTAATTGGATACTCAATTAGGCTTGATCCATATGATGGATGGCTTAGATTAATTGAGATTAATAATATGGTATTTAATTGGGTCCATATGATGGTATGATTTGATTCGTGAACATCCAATTGAATAGAGGGCTGAGATCGAGCCATATGAAAGATGGATCCTTGCCCATGTGACGGACATGACACATCTCGACATCATGGAGGAGGGAACACCCATGATTTGGGGCGTCATCATGAAGCCAAATTCAAGGTTGCGACGTTGATTTCATAGGATAACCAATTTCCTATCTTTTAGGGATGTAGTTTGGTGGTTGTAATCCTAACAATATCATGATAACAAATATCCTAAATTTGTTAGGATAATTTGTTATCAACTTGATATGGTTGAATGGTTAGGTGGTTGAAACAAAATTCATATTTTATGGAACCACACAACCTTATAAAAAGAAGAGAGACACTCCCTTCGAAAGACATGCCTAACTCCTTCCTTTTCTCTCTCTTGAATGCCTAACACCCACTTTTTCTTTCTAAGACATCCTTTCTTTCTCTAGAACGTCCCCCCTCTCTCTCTCTTGATTGATCAAGATTTGATCTTGATCAAGAAATTTTTCTTGATTTAAAAAATTAATTAAAAAAGAAAAGAGGTGCTAGCGCACCTCGCAAGAAGGTTATCATCCAATCCTAAAGATCTTCGCGTGGATCACCGTTAGAGGCTGAACGCATAGACGGCTAGTGGTAAATCATATTTACCAGCTTCATCAGGCTTCATTCGTAATAAAGAAACATGTATGATATAATATTTAATTATGTGTTATTTCTTGTTAACTGAATATGTTTTCTGAGGATCTTGGGCTTTGAGAATTAAATTCGTATTTATTTTTATCTTTCACTGCATGATATATGAATTTGATTCATATAAAATATACGTAATTCCCAACAAATAGGGCAATAGAGCTCCAAGGCGGTGAACGTTGAAGACGGCGAGGTCAGCAGCAAAGCTCCGAGGCGACGAACGTCGAAGACGGCGAGGTCGTCAGTAGAGCTCCGAGGTGGCAGCCATCGATGGGGATGAGAAGGAAACGGAGCTAGGGAAGTGAGATTTAAGATCGGCGGGGGTGTGGGGAAAGTAAAAGGAGATCAAAAGGGGAGGGAAGCGAACGAACCTGGGAAGAGACTAGGCAAGGATCGCAGGACTGGAGGAACATGGGAAGAGACTAGGGCAGAAGAGCTCCGAGGCGATGAACGTCGAAGATGGCAAAGTCAGGAGCAGAGCTCCGAGGCGGCGGACATCAACGGGGACAAGAAGAAAACGGAGCTAGGGCACGGTTATTAAATCGGCGGAGCGAAACCGGGGAGGGACGTAGGTCATGGCACAGTGATCAAAGTGACAGAGGTAGACTGGGATTGGGGAAAAGGGCTTAATATCCCGATGCTTAAAAGCGTCGTTAAGTCCTTTAGCTACCTACACTTTCCGAAAGCGTCGGCAGGCTGCGGGATTTCCTGATGCTACAGCCTAGCATCGGGAAAAAAGGTTGCTACAGTGATAATTTACTATTGTGTCCCGACGCTAATAAGCATCGTTATATATCGACGCTAATAAGTGCCGTTAGCTCCTGATAATTTTTACAAGACTCGGTAGGTTACGGGAGCTCCCGACACTTCTCCCAGCATCGGGAGAAGAGTTGCGAGAGAGCAATTTTGTTGTAGTGGGAGTACGTCAGTTCCATGGACCAAAAGGTGTGGAGTTTTCGATGGTGCATTCTTCCAAGCAATAACGTTTCCTAAGTATCATTGTCATGATTCTCAAGAGGTAACCTTGAGTTGTTACTTATTTACGGTCGCAAACATGCAAAGAGATGAAATACACCATGAAATAAATGAAACCTTCAGTTAGATTATTCTTCACCTGTCTAGGAGGAGATAAACTGAGCAGTTTATTCATTCTTGAAATCACATAATGAATGGATCACTGATCAATCATAGATGATCGATCTAATCATTCTTTAATACACAACAAAGTCATTTTCATCCACCGCCATGTTTCCATTGCTGCAGTGCTTTTAGTTCCAAGAATTTTCATTTGTTTTTAGAGCGAACAAAGAAGAACTCTAAGCACTTACCCGAATTCTAGAGCTTTCATTTTCCAATAAAAATCCATGCATGCAGAGTGTTTGAAAGAAGTAACACATGTGGAAGAAATGGAAATAAAGTATCATGAGGAGTCCACAAGTGGTCTGAGCATGTTTCGGTTCTAAACCTTTAATCATTGGTATTAAGAACTTAGATTTTCAAGTATCATCCTCAAATTTCTCTAACAAGACACCATCCATGGCAAACTATAGTAATATGGATCCACTTGTGGCGCGTATTGGAGTAATTTTGATCTTTGTATTACCAGTTGAGAAGTCTAAGGAGTGGAAACAATAATTTCGGATTGACGAGTCTTTCTAGACCTTGAGGGGTACCTAGTTATTCATTATCAAAAATTTAGATAGGTGATTTTGTAAATATGCAATGTGAAGAATTGAGACATTGAGGTCCAAAGCCCTTCCAATTTCTCAAACCTTTCAGCTATATATCTCGGTGATAATTTGTTTTAACATCTAAAAACGTCCTTCAATTTTAATCTAAGGTGCGCAATGTTATCTTTTTTTTTTTCTTCTTTTTCTCCTACATTTCTTTCATTTTTTTTATTTACACAAGCCCTTTCAATTCTTTTTTCAGGGAAAATTTTGATTCTATACTATAAGTGAAAATAGTGCAGAGAGTAAGTTTGGGTGGGTTAATTTTATAAAGTTTCCATCAAATTGCATGAGGTGAAGTTGGGAACATTCCGAGCCTTCTTATTGCATTATAGAGAAAGGAACGGTAGCTAACAAAGTAGACCCTGAATTGTATGCCGCTTTTGGGCTTCTACTATTTATCACTGCAACAACACCACCAATTGCCATCACGACCTTCTTGTACGAGTTGGCTTTGGCCAATGCTTCCATGACCTTCACATATTATTTAAACATGGGTCAGTTCTAGCTGCTCCAGCTGCAACCCAATGAAATTTAGTCAAGCACATATACAAGCCACTAATAAATAACGCAAAAGAAATTTATGAAAAAAAAGGCATAATTTAGACTACACTTAATTATTATTAGGAAACAACATCAAATCAAAAAATTATTTGGAGTACATTTGTCCTTAACCCCATGAATAAATCCTTCATTTCAATATAAAAATATAAAAGCACATATCATAAAATTATGTTGATTCACTGTAAAGATATGGCTTTGTCATAAGCAATAAGCAATAGGTGTTTGAAAATATTTTAAACAAGGCATTATTGCAAAAATATAAGACTTTGTTTCAGGGTTCCTATGATATAGAGATGTTCATGTGCACATAAATTTAAAGAATTTCAATAAACTAGAAACTAATGGAGTTTCAATGGTTCAACAAAGTTCAAGACAATTTGTTTAAAAATTGAAATTAGATATACAACAACAAAAGGGTAGATATAAAAATAAAAATAAAAATTGAATAGAAAAAAGAGACATTTGTCTGTAAGATATTTGTATCAAGACCTTACAAGCACAATGAGGAGTCATGATAGCATTGTAAATTGGTAATCAAGATCACTAATATTTAGCAAGCATGGTTAAGAGTATATGATTCAACAAAGAGAAGGAACATTTGAAGAAAGGGAAGGAGGGATAAGAAAGAGACCGATAAGTTATAAATAACTTTTGTTAAACTATAGTTTTCATGATAAAACTATAATTCATAATTAATTCTCTCATTGTAAAACATTTTGAAAAATTCATTGATTGATAATTTGAATCATTTTTACCCAAAAAGAATAATTTGATTTATTTAATAGCTTGTGAAATTATTAATAAATCATAACATAGAATAATTAAAGATGATACAAAATGTATGAACAAACATGGTATAATCTATATTAGATAATATACAAACCTGGTGCTACGAGAAAGATAATTAATACAATAGCTTGCAGGAGCTTTATCGCATTTAATATATGCCTTTTACCTTCCATTTATCCTCTATTCTCTTTCCCTCACTTTGCTTTTAGCTTAGAGTGCGACAGAGGCCTGAGCATATATAGCCCACAAAATGCTTAAAAATTTTTAAATCTACTCTAAGTGGTAGGATATGGCACAAAAACCATATTAATTTTTGATACTAAAATGAATCAAATAATATGTATTTAGATTCATTTTTATATCCAAATATATCTAAATAGGAATATAAATTTGACCATCTATTCTAATATTTGTATTTATATCCACATTAAAGTATTTGAACAAATAAAGAAGGGCCAATACTTGAAGATTTTTCTCAAGCTATTTCCTATTTAGAAGCCTTAATAGTATATGTCAGCATTCAAATCCTTTAAAGGAAAGAGACAACAAAAAAGGTGAATCAAATAACATGGATTCATCGTTTTCAAATTCAACAATAACTAAATATATATTGATACAAGATTGAGATTATCCTTGGCAGTATTACGGTGATATGCATAATACTCATAATAAAAGATTAGGAATGATAACTGCCTCCATTTACTGATTCCCACGCGGACCTGCCCCATGGGGTCTCAAACCCCACCCCATGAGTACTCAAATATTTATATTACTTAAATATCATTATATTATTTTAATATTTTAAATAACTACATAGATAATCCTACAATATCTTAATCCTATATAAACTCACCTTTTTTATATTGATTGAAACTTATGGTTAGATATATTTATTTTTTCTATGAAGTAGCTAATAATCATAGATTATGCTATTATATTCTTTAAAGTTATGGTTTAATATATTTCTTATGAATTAGCTCATGAAATTTATAATTATGGTAAATTTATTTAAATCTATTTCATTTATTATATGAGACTTAATATTTATTTTTACTTTTGAAATATAGTAAGAATCAAAAGTAAAAATAAATAAATATTTTAATGTTAAAAATGGGGTTGGTAGGGATGGAGATCTTTGTGAGAATAAAAACAATGATCTTATTAAAAATAAGGTAGGCAAAGATGGTGAGAATGAAAACGAGGAACTTGTTAAAAAAATGTAGGCAGAGATGAAAATCCTAGTAGGGATGACGATAGAGAAATCCTTTTCCTCATTTGAGGGGATGTGGATAGAGACAGTGGGCTAAAATGGTGGCAAAGATGAGGGCGAGAAGTGGCTCCTGATTTTTATTCTACCCTATTGGTATTCTTGTAAAAGATACACAGTAATCCACTATATTATATAAAGATACACAGGTAGTCCACCGTAATATATTATACTTTTTTTCTTAGATTATGCTAATTTTTTTCTTGTTAACATGATCTTAAAAATCTAATTCCAAAATATCCAACTTTAAAATATTTGAAGATATAATTGTCATCATCCCAGGAATTGGATTCCAATATGATTGGCTTGATCTTAAGAATCCTAAGATCATGCCAATTATATATCAAAATATTATGTAATCAAATCATTGAGATCATGTCGATAACCTCTCCAAATATTATGGAATCAAATTTTAAGCCCATGCCAATCATACCTCCAAGTACTCTGAAATTGGATTCCTAAAATCTTGTTAACGCTTTATGTACTCTATACTGGTTATGATGTATTTTACTTCACAATATTCTTACCTGCCTGGCTAGTCAAATCTAACATTTTCTAATGAGAATGTCAATGATTGTTAGGCATGACCACTTGCTACAGCGATTATTACAATGTTGTAGATGTCGGTGGTAATTAATGGTTCGAAAACAACCAATCGGGCCAAACATTGAGAACACTATTTAATAACAAAAAGATTTTTTAATATATATATACATACAAATATCACACATAAATATAAAAAACCTTTTGGTTCAGCAAATACAACTAATAATGATGTGTATACCCATAGATAGGCCACCCTTATCAAGTATGTATTAATTGAGCAAATAATTTATCATGCAAGTATGGGCTGCTATTAAGTAACAATTGAAGTTATTATGTTTTCCAAGAAATATATAAACAGATGGTCAAGTAATGATAGAACTATGAATTATGCATGTAACTTTGAATAAGATTATTTTGAGAGAATGGTTATAGTAGCATACTGTAAAAGACACTTGATTGAAAATAGATTAAAGCGTCTTTAAAATTAGGGTGCAAGTTGGCAGCATTTTTTGAAATTCTAAAGCATTAAGCATGCAGGGAACCCTAACTAGGTGAAAATTTGTATCAAATATATTATATAAATATAAAGAAAATGAACTAGCGACAACAAAACAAATAAAAATAGGACATAGAGAGAAAAGTGTAAAGCTAAATAAGTTAGCAAGCTACTACAATAAGACTTTGTAAAATGTCCTGCATACCTCTGGAGCTTATCAAATTGCCAAAATTATGTCAAAAGAAATACATAAAGACACTCAAGTTTTAATTGCACATCTGAAATAAATAGGGTATCTCTTGTAAATACAAGTAAAAAAATCCATCTAAAGCAAAAGATTGTTTGAATTATGGACCATCGATCTTAAATTAATTCTCATCATACCTTAAAAATCGCCATAACTTCTAGCAATTAATGTTGTAGTTAATAACGTTAGAATTCTTTAATTAATTGCTTAACACAAAAACTACTAATAAATTAATTGATATATCTTCTGTTGATCATGCATAATACTGTAATGCTATTAGTTCCAAGCACTTACACATATTTTCAGAGCAAGAAAGAAATTCTAAACTGTTACTTTTCATTCCATAGCTTTCATTTTCAAATAAAGATTTATATACGTTTAATGGTTGAAAGAAGTCACATATGTATAACAAAAATAAAAGATTATTTATCTTATATAATTTAAAAGTTTAGGTATTCTTTAAACAAGCCAACTAAAGCAATACTGGGTTTTTACTCATTATATTAAGGACTTGGATTCAAGTATCATCTTCAATTTCTCTAAGAACATGCTATCAATAGCAAACTATAATCATATATATGACAATTCAGCACGATAAAGGAACATTTTGATTTATTCATGTCGTCTCTTTCAGGATGTTCATGGAAAACTACTCTACCAATATACTAATTTGCCATGGTTATTGATTTATAACAACTCCATGATTTCCAAAAAACTTTTGTAGAATAATTATAAGAAGATGAGGAGGTTAGCTAACATCTCATTCTCATCATAAGTAATGCAAGTATCATGGAGTAATAGATTAAAGGCAAAAATGTTATTGCTTGTGACTTTTACAAACCATAAGAAGTCAAAAATTTCTATTTGCACCACTCGGATTGCTCAGTACACCCCTCCTAATTTTTTTTTAAAAAATTCTAAACTAATGTTAGCACCCCCGTCTCCTTCCCTCCCCCCTCTCTTTCCCGGCACTAGCCCCCCTCTCCTCCCCCTCCCTAGCACCGGCCCCTACCCCTCCCTCCCTTCTAGCCCCCGTCTCCTCTGCTCCCCTCTCAGGCAGCCCCCCCTCTCCTTCCCCCTCCTTGACACTGCCCCCCTATCAATATGGTATGGAAAGAAACCATCCCTTAATCATTTAAGGGTTTGGAGTTGTTACACTTATATGAAGCATAATGAATAAGACAAGCTTGAAGCTAGATCTGATAAATACAATTTTGTGGGATATCCAAAACAAACAAAAGGATATTACTTTTACCATCCACTTAAGAAAAAGGTGTTTGTCTCAAGACATGCCACATTTCTAGAAAATGAGATTCTCACAATGGGTAGTGAGAGTAAGATTGAACTTAGTAAAGCTCAAGAACCACAAATTAATAAAGACCCATTAGATGGAATGGAGCATATGCCGAATACAATGGGAGTTGAGCAGAAGACTCAACCCACATTCAGGCAGATATTGAATGAAAAGCAACAGTAGTTCCAAGTACATACCAACTACGCAGATCTAGTAGGACAATTCATATTCCTAAGAGATATACATTTCTTATAGAGGATGATGAGCCTACTAACTTGTTGGCCAAGATAGCAACCCAAGAGGGGGGTGAATTGGGTTCTTTTTAAAATTTAACAATTAAAACTTAAAACCAATTTCACAAGGATTAAGTGCTATAGTGAAGTGATGCAATAATGTAAAGGACAATAAGAGAGAGAGAGATAGAGACAATCATGACAAACACAAGATATTTATAGTGGTTCGGTGTATCCCACACCTACATCCACTCCCAAGCAACTCTTGGATCCACACTATAATCCCCTGATTATAGTTGAGTTGTTTTACAAGCTCACAACTCTAACTTATTATTTTACATGGGGTCACAACAAACCCAGCCTGTTTCACAGTTTCACCAGCACAAAACCTTAACTCAAGCTAAACTAGCTTGTCCCCGAGGTAAATTACCTCAACTAATTCAATCCCCCTGATTGAACTAGTAAACAACAAATCAAGATAATGTTTACAACAATGTAAAGCTCCTTAAACTAAGCAAATGCGTAATGTAAATAAACAAGGGTAAGAAAAGCCTGATTGAAGCCAAGTGGATTTGAGCTTTTCTTCTTTTCTCCTTTTCCTCCTCTCTTTTGAATAGATGAATCAAGCTTCACTCTGATTCTTGATAGAAATTTGATGCGGAGAATGTTGAGGAACTAGGGCTTTTACTCTTCTTCTTTTCTTCTTTGAGAATCCTCCGATTTTGAACTTTTAGGGCTTGGGATTTTTCTTGAATCTCTCTTTGAATGACAGATGTGGACTCAGAGATTTCACTTTGAAATTTCTCTCTTTTTCACTGAAAATATTCTTGATATTTTTCCCATTTTTTCTCTCTATTTTCCTCTTATTTTTGAACGGACGAATCCCCCCTTTTTATAGAATCTTAGGTGAGAAATAGCCGTTGAAAATTTACCTTGGATGATTCTCCACGCAAGAAAATATATCAATTGAGGGTTAGATAGAAAAAATATCCGTTAGAGCTGATTTGACACTTTTGAAAATCGTCCTTGATAGGTTGGAGTCGGCTCCAACTTTTCATGTGTCGGCTCTAGATCGTGTTCCCAAAAATAGTAAAAAATTGATTCGATGTGGAGTCGGCTCCAACTTTACAAGGTGTCGACTCTCCGCTGACTGGAGTCGGCTCACGATTTTTAAGGTGTCGGCTCCAAGAATTGCTCCGAAAAATATAGTCTCTATAACTCAGGTTAGAGTCGGCTCCACAAGTTCATGTGTCGGCTCCAAAACTTCAGGTGTCGGCTCCGAAACTCTAGGTGTCAACTCCAAACCATGCCAAAAATCCTGAACTGTTCCGATACGCTCTGGAGTTGGCTCGAGTAGTTCTGGGTATCGGCTCCAAGTTTTGAACTTAAATAATTCCATTGAAATTAGATTCAAAACTGATTTCTAAGTACCATTTGGATAAATAACCGATCTTAATTTCTGAAACACTTATCAAATCTATTAGAATCACAATGAATATACTCATGGCTTTTGTTAATCATCAAAATCAATTAATTAGGTAAATAATTTCTTAATAATGTCTCCATCATCTCTTCCTTTTGATGACGACAAAAACATTGAGTATATGCATAATCAATTAATGCATAATTGATAAAATATTTTAAAATTAAGGTTAAGCTCCCCCTTAATGAGATAGCTCCCACTATGTGTGTGTATATGTTAAGTTCATTGAAATTTTACTGCATATTTTAATTCCTTTTGATATAAATGTTCATTTAACATATATTATCTTCATTAGCTTGTACAAATATCTCTTCTTTCCCTTATCTTTATGCATATACAAATACCTCTTCTCTTCCTCTTTTTGTAATCAACAAAAAGGTTAAGAAGAGGTTCGTATAGCTTAAATTAACATCAAATATAGGAGTTGAATAATTCAAACATCAAAATCAATGGTTAACTCAAAATTCAAGCAACTTAATATCAAAATTCAAGTATATATTCATTGAATACTGAAACATTACAACAAAATGTTCATTTCACTAAACTTCATTACATAATTCAAAATGTAAACAAAATCAAATTACATCATAAAGAAAACTAAACATCAAAATCTAAGAAAATCTGAGAAGTCTCTTAAGCTCTTCTAAGATCTTCCCATGCCCTCTCCTTGTATCTTCATAAAATCATTTAACTTCCTCTCAACAAAAGCAGATACAATAGTGACTTTTTCTTGAACTCCACATTACACTTTGAATATATTTCAGAATCTCCTCCAATGTCCTTGATCTTCTCTAAAATTTGTATTAAATCACATTTCAAGGCATCAGAAGAACTTTAAAGGATGATTCAATTATGTTTACTTTATCTTCTAAAGAGTAAAGGAGCTCTCTTATACTCAAAAGTCTACTGTCCAATTCAATTTTCATCTTCTTCTCATGACTTGCAAAAATCTTTTAGTTGTTCCATTTGAATTGAAGAAAACCAGAAGTAGGAACAGAGACATATGCAGGTTGGTGGTTGTTCTGGTGGTGGTGATGATCTACTGGGCTCAGGTGAAGGATGCCTCATGGATGATCCAGCCTCTGATGGTGCAGTAGCTCCAGTATCATCTGCCCTGTCATCTAGATGACCTTTCCTTTCCCAATTACCATTAATCTTCATGAACCCTATACGATGCTTAATGGCAATGCTATAGTAATCTGTGTGCCTAAGGTTCTTCAAAGGTTCATTATCTGAAATAACTACTCCTTTGCTCTGAAATGCTAAAGTCAAAATCATGTCTTAAGGCAAGGTTGATCTCTTCTTGTTCTCAGCCTCAGTCATATACTAAATCATCATCCCAACTAAATTTATTGGCTGACCTGTCAGAACACTATCCATGATAATAATGTCTCGCTCCAAGACAACTCAAATATGCCAGTCTTTGGAAATAAAATCTGACCATAATATTATGTAATAATCTAAGTTCTAGGGGCAATTGGTTTGCCCTAACCTCTTCAAATTCTATAACTTCCCTTCCATGCATTCTAGATAAAGCTCTTTGATCTCTCGCTATGGGAATTGCTATAATCCAACAACAGAAATTTCTAAAAGGTTTCCAAGAGTCTCCGAAGTCAAATGCATTCTTTTCCTCTAACAAAACTTATGATTCCACCATCTTCTCTAGACAAATTATGGTAAAACTCCTTAACTAAACCAGGATAAGTAGGAACGTCAAGAGAACACACCTTCTCCTAACCTAGTTCCTTTAACTGCTGCCCAATGGAGAACCCTCTGTCTCAAAGAAATGAAAATTGACTTTCCTGCCCATAGTGATCACACGGCCAGCAAGGGTGTCGATTTGAGGTGAAGAAGGGCTTGGAACGGCACTTGG
>UESW01000192.1:0-61701 GCA_900491605.1 Calamus simplicifolius | reverse complement strand
TCGGATGGTAAGTGCATTTTTAATCTTTATTGACCTTATAAGTCTTGATCCATCTGCGCTAGATTAGTGAAGTCACTGTGAGATATTTGAAGGGTTTAAATTAGTTGGTCATGTTATGGCATGAGACATTGCATAATCTATAGATGATTTTGATAATCATTGGTAATGAAATAATTGATTCGAGAATTTGAATCATTAAATTATAATATTTATTGAGAATATACTGATATATTCAAGAGAAATAGATTGGTTGTAGTGGTATTATTGATAAATTAATTATACCAGTGATTAATGATGGCAATATTATTCAAAGAAATTAAATTAGTTGATTATGATAATTATGAAAGATATCCTAAATAATTGCATAATGTTCATTGATGTTAGCTTGAAGTATTCAAGAGTGAAACCAAGTATGTTATGATGATTAAAATAAGTATCGTAATGATTAATGCACATTCAACTATTTATGAGTTGAGAGAGCTTTGGAAGGAAACTATCTTATATTTAATTCAAAAGAACTTGGAACTGTCTTATCGAGGAATTAACAGTAATTGATATAGGTTATTAACCTTAAGAATGGATGACATAATACATGTGATGGACTCTATGATATTTATGATGATTGTGTTGTGAGAAGTTAAGGTATTAAAAAAAAAGAGATGACAGGAAGAAATACTTTTTAAGGAATTCAATTTTATTTGGTAGAAAGATCAAATTAATTGTTGATGTTGGATACGTCATTTGGGTACCTAGGAATGAAATAAAAGTTGCTAGTGAGTATCTATAATGGTACAAAATTTGTGGACATTTAATTTCGAGGATGAAATTTTAGTGGGTTAAATGTTAATATTTGTTTTTGGTTAATGGTAAACTGCGTAAATTGAGTCTGAACCCATTTGTCTCACTCTCCTAATTCGATGATGTCTTCATAAAGCTTTATGGATTAAGCTGAATTTCTGTCCAGCCTTCCACCCTCAAATAGATGGACAATCTGCATGAACCAATTAGATTTTGATGATATACTGCAGCCTGTGTGATGGATTTAGAAAGTGTTGGTATAGCTTCTTACCTTAGTGAAATTGCTTATTTTAATGATTACCAAGCCAACATTCAAATGGATTCATTTCAATTGTCTATGATATAAGGTGTAGATTCCCTTCATATTGAGATGAGGTGAGAGAGACAATTTTGACTGAGCTGGTGTAGCAACTATGAAAGTATCGTTAATTAAAGCAGCTTCATGTAGCTCTGAGTCAATAGAAAAGTTATGTTGATGTCAAAAAGAAAGATTTGAAATTTCAGGTTGAAGATCATTTGGAAGTTTTACTAATCAATGATATGATGAGATTTGTGTTAGAGGTGATTTGAGCCACAATACATTGGGCCATTTAGATTTTGATCAAAATAAAGGAGGTGGCTTATAGCTTAGCACTGTCTTCATTACTCTTTGGGTGTTCAATGTATTTCATATCTTTATGACTGAGGAGGTGTATTTCAAACCCCCGTTATGTGTTAGAACTTGAACCAATTTAGCTTAAGAAAGAATTAACCTATGAAGATCATCTTGTGCACATTGTGGACCGCAAGGATTAAGTTCTGAGATGGTGTAGTATTCCTTATGTCAAAGTTCAGCGGAGTAATTATTCTGAGAGGGAGATTATTTGGAGTCTAAGGAGAAAATGAAAAAGAAACATCCACAAATATTTGTATCTTATTACAGATCAATGATGTATCGATGACTGTGACTTTTGAATGAAATTTAGCTGATTATGAGATAGAAAATTTGGATTCTGTATTCTATTGGATGTATATCAAATTTCGAGGCCGAAATTTTTATAAGGAGGGAGAATGTAACCCCCGGGATCTTAATTACCTGGTTCATGAGATTTAGCGTAGGATTCCTGGGACGGGTGACGCTTGGGATTCCTGCGGTTACATGGTGGTTAAGTTTTCAATTCCGCGTAACGAATGGGTTTCCGGAGTCTCTGTACGAGGCATCGCGTGAGGTTTATAGGGAGATGGAGGGTGACTCCCCCCTTCAACCGGGCGCTCATCTCCTCTAGGAATCCTTTGCCATCTTCCTAATGCCTACGAGAGAGAGAGAGAGAGAGGAGGGAAGTACAGAGATCTCAGCTACGCCTCTCCCGCGGCTCCATCCGGATCTCGATCGACCTTCCCGCGATTAGCGAAGAAGCTGGCAGCGGGAACCTGGAAGCGGCTCTTCTCGGCGTGAGGCGGTGGAGGGCGGCTGCCGGCGTACGGCCTAGGGCTGCTGGTGGACTCTAGTAGGGGGAATTCCAAGGTCACCACAATGGGCATGGACTGCTGCCCCGCACCAACCCTTCCGCCTCTGCTCTGGCCTCAAGGTCCTCGGCTACTTCATGATCCTCCTTGTCGCCGCCATCATCACCCTTTCCTACTGCGCCGTCGTCGTCATCGCCTGGGCCCGCGCCTCTTCCATGGCGGCCTCACCTCCCACCTTGCCTTCTCCATCATCATTGCCTTCCATCTCCTGCTTGCTTTGTTAATATGGAGTTATTTTAGGGTAGCTTTTGTTGATCCTGGTTCCGTTCCACTAAATTGGAGACCACGCTTGAAAAAGAGAACTTGGAAATGGGAAGAAGTTCTGTGACATCGTCTAATTATGTTTCTCCTAAGACCAGGGCATCTGCATGGTCTGGTTCAGAGGGGTTGGAAAGAAGACCAACCATAGGCTACTGCAGTCGCTGTCAAAATAGCAAACCTCCAGGATGCCATCACTGTTCTGTTTGTCAAAGATGTGTCCTGAAGATGGATCATCATTATGTATGGGTTGTCAATTGTGTTGGAGCTATAGAGGCACAATTTGCCCAGATAGGAACTACGCATCTTCAGAACATTTCTAACATCTCGAGATCCAGGACCTCATCTTATGCCCAAGGAAGATTGGAATCTGCCTGAGAATTTTCATTGCCAATGCCTTCTTGGATCTCAGATGAGGACATCAACTACTATGCAAGCAAATTTGATAAGTCTGGCTTTATCGTGCCAGTCAACTATTATCGATGCCTTAACCTAATTTGGGATCTGACAGCACCATGGACCGGAGCACAAATAAAAGTGCTAGTTAAATTTATCGTGGGAGACTTGGATTTGACTTACCATTACCCAGGTGCCCAGTGGTCCATGTAGCTGATTTATCACCTTGGATTTGCGTATTGAGGTAAGTAAGCCAATTAATAATTTCATAAATTATAAATGGTTGTATTTATAGTTTTATGCATATTTATGAAATAGAGTTTTATTGATTATTTTGGGAATTGGTAAGCTGTACCATGTGTATCTAATTGCATATTTGCTATAATAGTTGATATTATTTGCAAAGTGAATTGATTATATGCAATGGTTAAAAATGTGCAAACCACTGTTTATGTGTTATCAGAGAAATTATGCTTATGATGATGCATAATATGTGACATGCATGTAAAATGATTTGAATTATATTTATATGTGTCGCCAGTTCTCCTTTGATATAGCATGGAGGCCACGCACATCTAGAGGATGTGTGCTGATTGATATGGTATGTGGAGGCCACGCACATCTAGAGGATGTGTGCAGATTAATGGAGACATTGCAGGACCATGGGACATATATGATATAATATAACAATGATTAAATATAAACAGTGGATTTGAATTATATTTATGTGTCGCCGCAGTTCTCCTTTGATATGGCATGTGGAGGCCACGCACATCTAGAGGATGTGTGCTGATTAATATGGCATGTGGAGGCCATGCACATCTAGAAGATGTGTGCTGATTGATATGGCATGTGGAGGCCACACACATCTAGAGGATGTGTGCAGATTGATGGAGACATTGCAGGGCCGTGGGACACATATGATAATATGACAATGATTAAATATAAACAGTGGATTTGTTTACAATGCATATTCTGGTATTTGTTTTATAAGCCTCCATGATTATTTTGACTTAATGATATGCATGATTATGATTGCATGTTAATTAAATTGGAAGTTTCTATGAAAATTATGACTTGATAATATCTTGAGAGATAAGATGATATATGACTATTTTATGTCATTATTATAGGCTTACTATTGAGTGTGAGCTCATGTAAATCTCACAATGTTTTTCAGAGCCTCGGGATTGAAGATGAAATTATGAGGTAGATGAGCTCCAGTTAAATAAAATAGTTCCATAGTGTTGATGTAACCCTAGTAATATTTGTGTGTAGGGCTTGTAGCCCAAAACTTTATTAGTGGTTGTAATAAAGTATGGATTTGGATTGACTTTATACTTATTGCCTTATAATGATCGATGTGTAAATTTTGGGACGCCTTGCATGCCCGGCATGCGGTAGGTTGTCACTCTAGCTCAAATTTTGGGTCTGGGGCGTGACCGAATCCGAATACTCAAACTTTTTCAAGTCAAGATCTTCTAGAGCTTTTTAAGTTTAACCAATGAGATCGGCCGATCAGCATCTTGTTTCCTTTTCAGTCCATTCCGGAAATAACAAGGAACTTTCTTTGATATCTACGGTTTGGTTATTAGTACCTTTGCTTATTTTTCTTAGATTCCAAGCCCCGTGTCTCTCACGCATGTTTCTTGGGCGCATCGCTTGGCTTCCATCTCGCAGCCGTAGGTCTCAAGCAATGTTCTCCATACCACACACCATGTCTTATTCTACCCGAAGGCTTGATCCGAAGGCGTCTTTTTCCTCCGCTACTGGAGACGTCTAGCGAGGGGGAATTATTCTTCTTGACTGAGTCTGCC
Organism: Calamus simplicifolius; assembly: GCA_900491605.1. Taxonomy (NCBI): domain Eukaryota; kingdom Viridiplantae; phylum Streptophyta; class Magnoliopsida; order Arecales; family Arecaceae; genus Calamus; species Calamus simplicifolius. The sequence continues at coordinate 56,926 of UESW01000192.1, read as the reverse complement.
ACCCGTTAAGAGGTGATGGGGCCAGTTGACCCTATGACAATAAAGATAATATTTTTTAAATGGCATCCTCTTAAGATAGTAATTTTCAAATAATTTTTTTAGGCAGCGGCGGCATTGACGGCTTAATTCCTAAGCGGTCTTATTTTCTACTCGGTCGGTATTAAATATTTCATCCACCGTCTCCCGGCTGCACTAAGTATTTCGTCATAATAAAGACGAAGAAAAGGAAAAAAGAGGCAACATTACGTGCGTGGGTCCGTCCAAGGGTCACCTTCTATCATTAATGGCCAATAGTCAACTCAAAGGGCTGGAGCGCAGAATGACGATGATCAGCATTTAATGGAATGGAGCGTCACGGACGCGAGAAGAGAAAGAAGTCCGAGTCGACCCAGTCTCGGCACTCTCATTCAAGTTGGCCCCGACTCGAACTCGGCACTCTAACTCGGCTTCCATAGCCGCCCCAAGGCATTTATGGCATCATAAAGGCCACATGCATCCACCTTCTTTAAGGTATTTAATGATTTATTTCCTTTCGTGCATTAAGGCATTTATGACGTTGGCAAGAGTTTAATGGAATGGAGCGTCACGGATGCGAGGAGAGGAAGAAGTTGGCCCCGCCTCGGCACTCCCTCGGCCCTCTCATTCGAGTCTGCTCCGCTTGGTACTCTTATTCAAGTCGGCCCCACCTCGGAACTCTAGCTCGACTTCCATAACCGCACCATGTGTTTAGTACCAAAGCATTTATGGCCTCGCATTATTTAATGCTTTATTTCCTTTCATGTATTAAGATATTTATGACGTTGGCAAGCATTTAATGGAATGGAGCCGACGCGAGAGGAAGAAGTTTGAGTCGGCCCCTCCTCGGCACTCAAGCCCTCATTCGAGTTGGCCCTGCCTCGGCACTGTTATTCAAGTCGGCCCCGCCTCGACACTCTAGCTCGGCTTCCAAAGCAGCACTATGTCCTTCGCACAAAGGCATTTATAGCCTCATCATGGCATTTATTGCCTTATTCTCTCTCCCAGCATTTAGCGTCAAAGAGGAAGAAGTCCGAGTTGGCCCCACCCGGCACTCCCGTTCGACCAGCTTCACCTCGGCTTCTACAACCATATTATATCTTTCACCCTAAAGGCATTTATGACCTCATAAAGGCCACGTGCATCCACCTGCTTTAAGGCATTTAATGCCTTATTTTCTTCCGCATTTATGGCTGCCACGTTGGCCCCTTTGGCACCCTTCTACGAAGAAGGATGGCGTAATGAAGACGAGCAGTTTTTTGACTCCATATCTCACTGAAGTCCCCGACGGCCTCCATCTTTGTCCTAGCTCAGCCCCAAGCTCCCTCGACGGCCTCTGACTCCGTCCTAGCTTCTAGCTCTTTCCCAGCCATAAACGTCTCGCCCCGGCCTTCGGCTTTGTCCCGGCTCAGCCCCAAGCTCCCTCGGCGGCCTCGAGCTTCGACCCGGCCACGGACATCTCGGCCTCGGCCATAAACAGTGCTCGGCCTCATTATGAACAGTGCCATGCAAGCACTCCATAATCAACGCTCTACAAGGGACAGCTGGCTTCAACTCCCAACTCTTCCATCCTAGACGGATGTGTGGCTCGTGATGGTGATGAGACTCTGCCACCTTTTATCTCTCTTCGTAAGGATGGCCCCGTGAATGTGAAGGATATCTGCCCATATCCTGCCAGCCTGTAGCAACCATCCAAATCAAGTGGCCACCCACTTTTACGGAACTTGACCCACCAATCAGCTGCAGCCACCCACTCTGACGAGACTTGGCTGCAGCCCTGACATATCAAAGAAGGAAGTAAGCTCTACCACTGCTGCCATCACCTTAAATGCTCTGAAAGTGGCAGAACCCCATGCCTCACAGATATCAGCTCTGACACTTTACCTACCAAAGTCATTATTACGAGGCCTCAACCACTCAAACCAGACAAACTCTAAATATCTATAAAATGGGTAAGAGGGACCCCGACCAGGTAAACTGATAACCACAACAATACTCTTAAACGCTCATTCTTGCTCACAGAGAGCTCTTCTCTGAGCCTTTCTCTTTCTTTCTTTCAAGCATCCTTAAGCTCACGGCTGTTGCCCAAAGCACTGACTTGAGCGTCGAAGGGTCTCCGCCGGAATCTCCAGCCTCGGGACTTTTTGCAGGCTCCCAGATGTGAGAGGCTTGCCGGAAGATCCCGGGCTCACTGAAGAAGGCGACCGACGCTCGCGGACGTTCGAGGACGGTGATCTAGCAGCATCAGAGGCATTTAGGAGAAGTCCTTCAGCACCATCTGCACTAATACATATCATTGCACATACGATGCTACCAAAAATATATATATATCTCAAACACATATTATTATATGTGTGCGTAACCAATCTTCATGCATATTGTGCGATTGCGCACCTAATGCCTAAAGAGCTATTCGGAGCATTTAATATGCTCTATCTAACTCTTTTTGAAAACCTTAGGTTGCGTTTGGCGATCCATAATCTAAATTCAGTAACTCATCAAATAACTATATTTGATATATATTTTAAATGACAATCTAGTTCATAGTAATAGATAATCCAAGAATAATTTTTCATATTATCATTAGATAATTTTTTTAACAAAATTACCTCAGCACTCTTTAATCGCCCACTACTCGATTCCTTTCCTATTGACACCTCTATGTCGAAGATCCTGAACCATACCCTTTTCCATCGAATAAGGCTGCGGATCTCCATAGCCGCCCAGCGGCTCCATCACCATTTTCAAAAACTTTTTTTGATCGATAGCCTCCGCAATCCTCACCAGCCACTTTAAATATCATTTATAAATATAATTTTTTAAACATTTTTTATTTATAAATATAATTTTTTAAATCGAAAATATAATATATATTTTTTATTAAATTTATTTAAAAGAATTTTAAAAAATTTAATGTTATATGACTCATAATCTGTTTGTCATATCAACGCAGTAATCAATATTATTGTAGTATTATTTGTGTATACCAAATATAGTAATCAATATTACTATAACACTACTGCTAATCTATTAAATAATAATTTATATTATTATTTAGATTTATTTGTTGATGCACCAAATGCAACCTTAATGATAAAATCAGTAGTTGCTCTCAGATGATTTTGCTTACGAGGTGTTGAGATGAAATCTCGGCCAACCTTCCTATATATTGTCACCACCCCATCTCGGCGTCGACCTCGGCAATGGCCTCGGCGTCAGCCTCAGCAACGGCGTCGGCCTCGGCGTCGGCCTTAGCAACGGCGTCGGCCTCAGCGTCGGCCTCGGTAACGGCCCTGCAACGGCCAGATTCGCCCAGCACGGTCCAAACCGTCCAGAAGCTGATTTTTCAAGGGTAAATCAGTCCAGATCAGGTAAATTCAACCCTTATCTTGGAGAGAAGATTAGGGACTCTAGCCAGCAGGTTTTGGATAAGATTTGGAGGGGAAAACAAACCTTATCCATAAGCAACCAATTTGGAGATATGGATAAGATCTTAAGATAGTTTGTTGAGAATATCTTGGGGATTATCGAAGCTATCTTTGGAGCTATTTTGGATCAGATTTCAGGCGTCCTATCCAGCAGCGTAGAGTCCTTCATCAGCCGGCTAGGAGGAGATAAGATTTGGAGATGGGCGATGGCCTTTTTGGAGACGTTGCATGGGATAAAGATAAGATCAAGGGGGATCTTTGGATAAGGTTGCAGCAACCTATAAATAGAGGGGGCTGAGGTCTACGTGAAGGGCATTAGATCAATCCATGAGAGGATTGGATGATAGAACGTGAGAGAGAGAAGATCTGATTGGGAGAAGATCTTCCTACCTTCTAAGGAAGGGATACCCGAGTGGAGTTCGGGTGGGCGCCACTAAATGACCAGGGAAGGTTTGTGAGGTTGGCGAGCGGCTGGATCAGCGGAGATCGCAGCAGCGCAGGTCTAAATCAGGAGGACTTAGGCGAGTATGGGATGTGGCCGATATGCACAGGCAGTGCGCGGGTGCAAGGCATCTACAGGTCAGTTTTCGTTGAGTAAGGTTGGGGTGGGTACTTTGAGAGATCTTTGTTAGGGACAGAGAGGAGTGCTTTTGTAGCCTACGGGCAACCTCATTATTTTCCAAGTTACTTAGTGGAGAGTTCTTGGTTGGGAAGGCTTTGCCTTCCGTATATCTTGGTGTTTGGGTGGGACTTTGTTCTTCGGGGATTTTTATTCATTGTTCTGGGGTAAGGCTGGTTAGGGGAAGGGTTTCTCTAACACCATCACCGGTAGACGCAAGGACCTAGTGGCCATAGGGAGCGCTTGTGTGTGCCAATTGAAAACCCGGTGACAAGAGGTATCAGAGCTAGGAGAAGAGGTATCAGAGCCCAGTTGAAGACAAGTTCCAAGCAAGCCCAATCAGATGGCGAGAGCGGTAGGAGACCACATGACCCGTTGGAGGGTATTGTGGGAGATCCAAGAGAGGGATCAACCATGAATCTTGTATCTGTATGCGCGGAGTTGAGCATACAGTTGGTTGAGTTGCGCACTTCGCATGACCAATTGACGGAGGCGCATGAGGGGTTGCTTTGCGACCTTGAACATTGAAGCATGCAACAACAGAGATCAGATCTGGCCATGGAGCAATTGGAGCTTCGGATCCATGCTTTGGAGCAGGAGGTGATCCATCTGAGGCAGGAGGTGCGGAGTCTAGTCCACATGGTCGGTGCTCCGACAAAGGAAATGAAGGTCTAGGAGCCTAAGGCCTTCGGCGGAGTCAGGAGCGCGACGGAAGTGGAGAACTTCGTGTGGGACATGGAGACTTACTTCCGTGCAGCGAAGATCCTAGCACCCGATCAGGTGGATCGGGCCTCGACATATCTGGAGGGGAACGCCAAGCTCTGGTGGAGGACCAGAACGGCCGAGGATGACCGTGCGGGGCGTTCCCAGAATCGAGACCTGAGAGATCTTCAAGAGGGAACTAAAGGCTCAGTTCCAGCCGAGCAACGTAGGGTGGCTTGCTCGAGAGAATCTGAGGAAGCTGCGGCAGACAGGGAGCATCCAGGAGTACATGGCGCAGTTCAGCAATCTACTTCTAGAGGTGTCCAACATGTTCAAGGAAGATAAGTTATTTAACTTCCTCGCTGGTCTACAGGGGTGGGCGCAGGCTGAGCTTCGTAGGAGGGAGATGAGGGATATTCCCTCAGCCTTCATAACAGTAGAGGCGCTGGTGGACTTTCGCAGCGCTACTACTTCGGGCAACGGTGGCTAGGGCAAGGGCAAGTGCAAGAGTGCGTCACCACTGCGTGGTCGAAAGGGCAAGAAGGAAAGCGTTCCACCACGTGCAGCAGCAGAAAAATTAAAGGGACTGGCGACTTTTGCTGGATGCTTCATATGCGGAGGGCCGCATCTAGCATGGGAGTGTCCACGGAAGGTGGCGGTAGCGGCCATCACTACCCAGGCAGACAGAGCATCCGAGAGTTCGGAGGAGGAGCCAGTAGCGAGGTTGGCCCCGCTACAGTCCATCAACACTTTGGCCGCGAGGGACCAACGCCAAGGTTTGATGTACGTGAGGGCTCGGGTCAACGGGAGGACAGTGCGGCCCTTGGTTGACTCCGGCGCGACACACAATTTCGTGAGCCAAGGAGTGGCGCACAGATTGGGGCTTGGAGCGCTATCCCAGCCTTGTAGGGTGAAGCCTATCAACTCCGAGGAGATGGAGTCTTTGGGCCAGGTGGAGGCCACATTGGAGGTGGGCTCATGGACTGGGCACTGCAGCATGACGGTCTTGCCGATCGACGACTACGATCTGATACTCGGGATGGACTTCTTCATCAAGAGCAAGGCCGTGATCATGCCTCATCAGAGGGGCATCTTGATCCGAAGGGGTAGGCGTCCTTACTTCGTTCCAGTGGAGGGATGACGTAGGACCATTGCGAAGGGTGGGGGCAAGAAACCGCCCCACCACCAGACTTGAGGTTGTGCGACAACCTCACGCCTAGGCATCGCGTGGAAGAGCCTAGGCACGGAGGCCTGCAGCAGGAGGCGGCAGGCGGGATGGTTCGGCGAGTGGCTATCCAACCGAGGAGGCATCAGGGTGCACGTGGCAGGTGGCCGCGTTGGGACTCAGGAGGCTTTGACCAGGAGGGCCAAGGCATGCGACGACGAAGAGCGTCAGGAGGATTTTGCGCGGCATGATGGTCGACGAGGGCATCGATATCGCAGCGGGGGAGGATTGTCACCACCCCATCTTGGCGTCGGCCTCAGCAACGGCCTCGGTGTCAGCCTCAGCAATGGCGTCAGCCTCGGTAACGGCCCTGCAACGACCAGATTCGCCCAACAACAGTCCAAACCATCCAGAAGCTAATTTTTCAGGGGTAAATCAGTCCAGATCAGGTAAATTCAACCCTTATCTTGGGGAGAAGATTAGGGACTCCAGCCAGTAGGTTTTGGATAAGATTTGGAGGGGAAAACAAACATTATCCATAAGCAACCAATTTGGAGATATAGATAAGATCTTAAGATAGTTTGTTGAGAATATCTTGGGGATTATCGAAGCTATCTTTGGAGCTGTTCTGGATCAGATTTCAGGCGTCCTATCCAGCAGCGTAGAGTCCTTCATCAGTCGGCTAGGAGGAGATAAGATTTGGAGATGGGCGGTGGCCTTTTTGGAGATGTTGCATGGGATAAAGATAAAATCAAGGGGGATCTTTGGATAAGGTTGCAGCAACCTATAAATAGAAGGGGTTGAGGTCTACGTGAAGGGCATTAGATCAATCCATGAGAGGATTAGATGATAGAACGTGAGAGAGAAGATCTGATTGGGAGAAGATCTTTTTACCTTCTAAGGAAGGGACACCCGAATGGAGTTCGGGTGGGTCCACTAAACGACCAGGGAAGGTTCGTGAGGTTGGCGAGCCAATATGCACAGGCGGTGCGCATGTCAGTTTCGTTGAGTGAGGTTGGGGCGGATACTTTGAGATATCTTTGTTATGGACAGAGAGGAGTGCTTTTGTAGCCTACGGGCAACCTCATTATTTTCCAAGTTACTTAGTGGAGAGTTCTGGTTGGGAAGGCTTTGCCTCCCGTATATCTTGGTGTTTGGGTGGAACTTTATTCTTCGGAGATTTTTATTCATTGTTCTGGGATAAGGCTGGTTAGGGGAAGGGTTTCTCTAACGCCATCACCGGTAGATTCAAGGACCTAGTGACCATAGGGAGCACTTGCGTATGCCAATTGAAAGCCCGGTGACAATATCATCTCAGCCAGCCTTCCTATCAATCAATGCGATAGCGAAGGAGGAGAATGGAGAGTAGGAGCGGCCTGGTTCGCCATATGCAACGGCTGCAACCTAAAATTTTAGGTACATATGCAGCCAAGCAACGAGGCATCGAACATGGCCTTTTCCGTGCATTACGCCGAGTTTCCCGTTCACCCATGAATTGCGCGATGATGCGCCCATTTCCCGAACGCCACTTCTCATAGCGCATTGTAGTCAATGAAATATAAGTATTAACTAGGGACGAAAGCCTGATGGATCAAAGTGAGAGCACAGACAGAATATTTATATTTAAAGATAGCAGGGGAGGAAGATTATAACGTAAAAGGTATAATAATCTATGCAATCAGCAAAGAAAAAAAATTGATGTATAACATTCATGATATTTACTTGTTGCTAGAGATTTTATTCTTGACTCAAGGATCATGTTAGAATCTGGATGACGTTCTTTCGTCCTTAGGGACCAACAAAATATATTTTTTGTAGAAAATGAGGTGGGTGATTCCCGTGAAGAATCCTTCAACGTTTAAGTTAGTAGGGTAATATGCAGCTTCAAATAATAAGACGGTTTTGAAGGAGGAGAAGATCTCACAAAGCAGTGTTTTGAAAACTGGATTGGACCGACCGATCGAATCGGTCCAACCAAAATCAATCATCAGTTCGATCTAATTTTATTATTAAAGTTAACTTTATATGACCAAGTAAAAATTTAAAAAAAAATTCATTGAACCAGCTGGATTTTCAATCAATCCAACCCAATTTTTAATTTTTAAATTTTTATTTAAATTAATATATATATATATATATATATATATATTATTTTTATATTATTATATTAAAAATTATTATAATATTATTTGTTCGATCAAATAAGTTTATATGGTCAAACAGGTTAACCCACGACCCAATTGTTAAGCCAGTTCATTGTTCGGTCCAGCTTTCAAAACATTGTCACAAATTGATTGAGTCTCTTCCCTTTAGGGCCCTCGGGGACTGGTATTTAAAGAAAGTTACCTGATTTTTGGAGAGTTGTTGTAAAAGTTGAAAGATGATAAGGCTAAACTATCATATAGTTTATCAGGAGATTCATGATACCGCAAATCATGAAAAAGGAGAGCCATATCTGACTCTTGTTTTTTTAAAGGACTATTTCGGAAAGAAGTTTTGAGATTCTTGTGATTCTCAGTAATACGGCATAGACTGAAGGTCGGCCAAGGGGAGGATCGATCAGATGACTCCCGACTATTGAGGTTTGATCGCTCTGTCTTGGGAGCAAGACTCGACGAAGCTAAAGGTCAGTCAGCCGAGGTAATAGTTCGGTAAGGCATTCCTTGGCTCAAAAGGGTCAATCAAAAACCAAAGGTAGGTTCAACTCATCTGCCTCTGTCAGCCGATTTATGTGGAGACTTTTATCATGCAACACTTGCCCCCCAACTCCATAGTTCAAAATTTAAGTTCAAGTGTAGGGAGTATAGCTCGGGTGGCTGATTATTATGGCAAAGGCTGAATTCAAAAAGATAGAAAGTTCGATCGTACCAAGGTCCAAATGAGTTAGGTGCTCACTGAGCTATGATTCATGACCCCATGGACTGCTTACAATCTGCCCTACTAGGCCTAATCAAGCATGCACTCACCCTAATCCTGGGGTTCATCGTACGATCGAATCGCAAGCAAATGCCGGCTCAATAGCAATGTGCAATGCTCATACTATAGCACAGTTTAAATGGTGATCTGTTCTATAATTGTCTGATAATCAGTATGATACATACGTTAAAACATATCATTTGCAAAGTTTATCATGCAAATATGCAATGTATGCATCAAAAGCACACATATTAAACCTTCAATTTTATTCTTTTTATTTGAAACTCATGCTTTGACTTATATAATAAAATCCATGCTCAAAGACTCATGTAACAGGATATCATATACTAGGTTCTCATTTTTAAGATTTAAATATTCATAATACTCTACTAACATAACATAGCACAGTTAGGTATTAATAGCATTATACCGGCTCAAAATAAACTGTTTGTTGCTAGATGAGAAATTCACTCACCTCAGCAATTTAGTCTTTCAATTGATACTCAACTTCAGTGTTCAGGCTTCCTAAAATAATTCTTTGACCTACATTAACATACAGACACAATAGCTATTAGATTACCTCTGTTATCATCTTATAATACAAAAATCTAAGAAAATTTAAATCCCTACAAGGTCCAAAAAAGCTATAGCTTACCTGGAAACAAGCATGAACTCACAAGCTTTCCCTTTCTTTTTCTTCTTTTTCTCCTTCCTTCTCTTCTTTCTCTCTTCTTCTTTCTTTCTTTCTTTCTTTCTCTGGCTAAACCTACCCTTCCTCTTTTTCTTCTTTTTTTTTATTCTATGGCGACTTAGGGATCAAGGCCTGAACCGTGGGTTGCTTAGGGGCTAAAGAACTTTAGTGAATTTTAAATGATGCAATAAAATCCTGATTTTACCGTCAAGAATTTTTAAAGCACATTTTTTAAAGAAACATGTGGCTCAATCATAACCATGATATTTTATTCTTAGATTTTCTTTTCCAAGTTACCCTTAGCAGAATTAACAATTATCCTTAAAATCTTTTTCCTTTTTCTCCTAAATATATTTTTAACTTATTTATAAATTAAATTATTATTATTCATTTAAATTAATATTTTTATGTAATGTTTAATAAAAAAGTCTCGGTCAACTCGAAAAGCTCAATTTTAGAAATTCAACGGTTCAAACGGCACTCAAATCGGACTTAAAACGAAATAAAATAAAATTTTTAAGATTTAACCAAGGAATCATGTGCAGTCCGAAAGTCGGCTCGAGCATAGCCTCGAGTAGACTCGAGCATAGCCTCGAGTAGACTCGAGCATGAAGTAAAAATATTATCTCAATATTTTCTAACCGAATCGACTCACCCTTCTATAGGAATCGACTCGAGAGAGTCCCAAAAGCATTAAACCATGCTAGAATTGATCCTTACCAATTGAAGTCGATTCTAATTGCTAAAAATAACACTCAAGAACAAAACTCAAACTAATCTTAATTTTCTTATGATTTAAATATATTAAAACTTAAATATCTCAGATTCTTAAATCGAAATCATAAGCATACAAAATATACTCATTACATCATAAACTTTTTTATTTATATTTAATAAATAATCAATACACCCATACATCATCAAAACCATCCAACTTTCATTACAAATAAAATATTTTTAATATTATAAAATATAAAATTTTTAATATGTTACAGAAGTAGTCGATGGCGATGAATAAAAATCTTTGCTGACCTAAGCTTGAAGGAAATGGTCCAAGAATAACCATCCCCCATTGGAAGAAGAGCCAAGAAGATGAGAGCGGGCTCAACTGGAAAGTAGACTGCCGTTGAATGTGAGCATACCATTGGCAGCTATGTCTTCTTGCATGATGAGCTAGTAAAATCCCTGACGAAGAGTTTTGTATGCCAACTAGCTTTCTTTCCCTGAACGATCTTCATGAATTTTTTTCAAGGACATAGTCGACATCTGTTGGATCAATGCATTTGAGTAGGGAATAGGAGAAGGATATCCTGTACAATCGTTCGTCCAGCACCATGAACTTAGACGCTCTTCATTTGAACAATCTTGCTTCCGAGCGATCGACGAGAAGGGTGACATCAGTGAAATAGCGAATATAGACGTCTATCCATGTTGGCTCCTGTGCGACTAGCAAAGCCTCTTCCGCAACATCAATGCATAAAATTTTTAAATGATTGATGTAAGTCCTCCCCAAAGCATTGTCCATCGAGGTAGCCATCTGAGATAAGACATCGGCCATACCATTTTTGCATCTGCGGATGCAGCTGATGTTGAAGTAGGCCAGAGTGAAGGTCCGTGATAGGACCTTATTCAAATATCGAGACATAATGGGGTCTCAAACTTCGTATTCTCTGGTGATTTACCCATAGACATGTTCAGAGTCGAGGAAAACTTTGAGGCTCTTTGCTCTGAGCTCCCTTATGGGCCTTATTCCAGCCAACACAACTTCGCACTTGACTTGATTGTTAGTGGCGTTGAAGAAATATCAAAGGGCTACTCCACTACTGTCCCTCAGGGCTTGCAAGAATGAAGACTACTCCACTTCTTTAAGAATTCAAGGCACCATTTACATGGAGGATCCAAGTCTCCGCCGCTTCTTGAGGTTCAACGTCTAGGCGTGTACCAGAAGGGTTTTTTTATATTGCTTCTCGATCTACGTGCACTCAATTAAGAAATTCGCTAAAATTTGAGACTTCATGTCCGACCTTGGCCATAATGAAATGTTGAACTCCACAAAGGGATTGGTTAGCGAGCACCACAATCGGCTAAGCATAAAAATATGGCCTAAGATGCTAAATAAAGCAATACAAAATAATTTTTTTAATTTTTAAGTATCTGATCTTTGCATCATAGAGACATTGCTGATGTGATAGATTGGCCTTTGTATCCCATTAAAATCAATTACAAACAAAAACGAAGTTGACCGCTTCTGAAGAGGCAGCGAGGTAAAGAAAGAGGCCCTCTCCTTCTTCGGCTTTGACAGCAACGATGAGGTAGACAGAGGAATACCTAACAAGTCCAAAGTTAACCAAACAAAGACATTTGAATTTACCCGCAAGAAGATGAAAAGATGATCTCTTGCTTTCGCGGAGAGAAGCTCATTTGGACTGCTTTCGCCTGATCGTCCCTCGATGGGAAGGTCAGCAGGTATTCAGTTGGCTCTCCTTTTTTTTGACTTCCCAATGTCAAACAACTCCGAAGCTGATGGGATGATCACCTCCTAAGGACTAAAAGTCATATGGTAGCATTATTGCACTAGGTTCTGCTCGTCGAGCATCTCTTTAATCCTATTGCTAATGTAAAATCTAACAAGAAGGCGCTTGATAAAGATAACCGCATCAAAAAGGTTTAAAACCGAACCTCCTAAGTATGACATTATTGGCCAATGGCACTCGAACGATCAGAAACCTTATAAGAACTATGCTTTGGCATAACAGCATTTCTGCCATAACTAGAAGGATGATTTCGCCTTCCTCTTATAAAATCTTCTGTAAAGCTTATCGAAGATGCAGTCACGAGTTAAAAAAACCTAAAAGATAAATTCATGAAAAAAAACAACATAAGGATATAAACACAGCTTTCTCTGTCTACAAGAATTTTTTATAAGGTGTTTAGCGATCATGATAGAAACGATGACGCTAACATTATTTAAATTATTTACTCACATTAAATTTTTTTAATTAAAAAATTATAATTTTTATATTTTTGTCCATCAAAAAATCATACCAATCGTCCTTTCGTTCGAAACATTATCGTTGTTGATCTAAGCAGGTGAAGAACCTACTTGCTTAAGCAACTCGAGGCAATCTCTAGACGAACTTTTTGAGGTAGCTTCGCTGGATGAGCTCCTCGATTACGCATCTCAAATGATGGCAGTCCTCTATGTCATGACGATGTCCCAGTGAAAACGATAATAGAGATTCTTATTGCAAATAACTTCCGACTTCAGAGAAAAAATATTTTAGATATGACTTGCCCTCGATCTTCATCAGAACGTAAGATCAAGAATTGAATAAAGGGATGAGGTTATTTTCATTGGGGATGAAACTTTGGTGCCGATAATCTGATCAGCGCAGAAGCTTCAATCTCTTATGAAAAGGTGTACTTGGCTTCATGCAGACCTGCTTCTTATTAAACCTTTCATTGACTTTTCTTCACGTGGAATTAGCTTCGTTGGAGTATATATATTTTTACACCAATTTAAGAGCTTCACGTAAAATTGAAAGATTTCTTATGAAGAAAGTGAAACGAAAAAAAAAAAAAAAAAGCAAAATTCTCGCTTCAAAATCAACATGGTCACAGAATCGTCGAGATAGTAGACCTCAAAAGCAACTGTCTTAAAGCGGACCATAAAATTTTTTAAAAAAAATTATTTCTTTTATCAAACAAATAACAAGCTATCCATCACTCAAAAAATCCTTAGACATATATCAAAATATGACAGAAAGGTTCTCTCCATTTGCTAAAAAGAGTCAATGTTGCATGAAAAAAAAATTTGAAAGTATCAAGCAAAAAACTAACGAAAAAGGCACAATAAAAAAAAAGGCATTAATTGCCCTCTAAACTTATATGAAATCTTATAGCTCCTAACATGATCAATGCATTCATAATATCATCATACAGATCCAATTGAACGCAAAAACAAAAAGAAAACGATATTTTTATAATGTGATGAGTAAGACGAATGATTGTTATAATCTGTCTTCGATTGATTGATAAGCATATGATTGAGCTCTTCCCATCATTGATGGTACTAGACGGATGCCACTCCGTTCTGCAAACTGATATGCTCACGCTAGAAAACTCTTCCCCCAACGACTCAAAGGCCAAGAAAATCCTCTTCAATTGCCAAAAAAAAAAGTCGATATTGCGTGGAAAAATAAAACAAAAATACCAGGCGTATGACGCTTAAAAAAAGTGATAAAAAAAATGATGCAAACAAAAGTACCCCCATTACACGTACTCAACAACGTCACCACGACTTTCTTAGCAACCATAATCTTCAAATCGAGGACCGACGGCCGACGCCAAGCAAAAAAAAAAAAGGAATTCCAAGCATACAACATTCAAAAAAAGTGATTAAAAAAATGATGCAAACAAAAGTACCCCCATTGCTCAACAACGTCACCACGACTTTCTGAGCAACGAGAATCTTTCACTCGTACTCAAGATCAAACAAAAGTACCCCCATTGCTCAACAACGTCACCACGACTTTCTTAGCAACCATAATATTCAAATCGAGGACGACGGCAGACGCCAAGCAAAAAAAAAAAGGAATTCCAAGCATACAAACATTCAACCTATAAAGGATCACGCAGCAATCAATATTTTATCCTTCACCAGACCGCTGCCAAAAACTCCCAACTCTCACCGTGACGTTAGAAAAAGCCATGAATTCGAAAGTTATCAAACCTTGGCCACCGCAAAATCCCGAGGTACCTCCTGCATATTCCCTGCTGCCATATTGGCTTTTGCTTTTCTCACTTTTAACTCAATTCTCACCGTCTACGGCTCCATCAACGAACCATGGATGGTTGCATTCGTTGTGGGTTCCTATGTGGACCTCATGTCCCTTCTTTATTTCCTCCGTGCTTTCGAAGGACCACCAGAGCGCTCACCTCGAAGAAGATGGCTGAAGGTGGTCGCATGGTCTCTCGCAGCCCCACTTCCTCTAATATTTAGTTATAAAGTGGCCACCATCATACCGCCGGCAGTTAAGCTAATCGTGTGGGTGATGGCAAGCACCACGAGCATGCGTGCGAGGGAGACGAAAAATTCAAATTCGGAAGCAACCCACGATTCGCAGGGAGGAGCCGAGGTACCTCCGAGCCCAGACCGGAAATGCAAAGATGATCATCTTTGGCTGCCATATTTGGGTTTTTCTTTTCTCGCTTGTAATTCAATCCTCGCCGCCTACCGCTTTATCAACGACCCATGGATGGTGGCACTCGTTGTGGGTTCCTACGTGGACCTCATGTCCCTCTTTCATTTCCTCCGCCTTTCTAAGATAAGGCCGGAGCACTCGCCTCGAAGGAGATGGCTGGAGGGGGTCGTGTGGACTTTCGCGACCATTATTACTCTGATGATATTTGGTTATAAAGCGGCCCTCGTCATGCCTCTCGTGGCTAAGGTGATAGCTGTTGGCTATGTATTGTGTGGCAGATGGTGGCTACCTACTTGAATCAGACTGAGGCTAGAGTTATACTCTATGTCCTTAAGACAATTTCGTCCCGCAATGGTGCTCACGGTCAGTATGACGATTGTCTCCCAGGATACAACAGTCTCCTTTTGATGAAAGCAGCACTACAATTCACCAAAATAATCGAACCAAGAATGCAACTCTCTTTTCAATGCACTATTGCTATACTATCCTTAGGAAAGTATGCAAATGCCTAAGAGAGAAGAAAACAAGAATTGATTCAAATTGAACTCAATTCGGAATGGCTTGGGATGAATGAAATGCTTAGGTCTAGGGTCCTATTTATAGGTTTTTAGATGCCCTTTGGAAGCAACCTTATGCCTCTTGGAAGCAACCTTATGCCCCTTGGAAGCAACCTTACGAATTAAATTAATTCGAATTCTTTTGATCAAAGGATGTTTGATAAGCCCATTCACTTCGTGATTTTCAGATCATGTTATCAGATAAGCCTTTTCAGGCTGTGATCTGAAGATCTGAAGATCAGATAAGCCCTTTCATAATTGTGATCTGATGATCACGTTATCAGATAAGTCTTTTCACAATTGTGATCTGATAATCACGTTATCAGATAAGTCTTTTGACATGACTTATCTACAACCGTTTGATTGAAGGGACGCCTTATCATCAACGGTTCGATTGACTTATCATTTGATCGAAGGGACACCTTATCAACGGTCCTGATGGTCAACCGTTGATCGGTCAAACGTTGACTGGTCAACCTTGACCAATTGACTGGTCAACCTTTCAACGGTCAAATCATCAACGGTCATGATCAATCCTGATCAGCGATCACCAATGGTTGTGATCAATCCAAGTCATCGTTTGATCTCAGCCCCTCATCTCAATCCTGATCAGTTTCTACCGTCTGATCTTCATCATCAAAAAGATTAAAGCCCCTCAAGCTCCTCGCGACGATGCGTACGTGCGAAGTGCAAAGTGCGCCTACAAAGCGCCCATTGCGCCCTTCGCACACGCGCGTGCGCGTGCGCGTGCGCGTGCGCGTGCGCGAGGGTGATGCTTCGCATCACCCTCAAGCTCTCCTTCTATGGTGAGCCGAAGGAACACAAGCTTAAGGAGGAGGTTTCATATAAGTGAACCTTCCTTCCTTGTTCTTTTCGATGTGGGACTAAATGTCCCCGCAATTTCTCATTCACATACATAAGGGGTTAATGGGCTTTCAAGGCCCATTAGGGTTTTCATGACCTATTTTGGCCCATTACCCAACAATCCCCCACATGAATGGAAATTGGACTTAGATCAAAGATTAGCAAAGATTGGCAAGGCAAACCCCCACATAAAAGGATTTTAATGCAAATGAATATGCAGACACACTAAAGAGAGTATAATGGGATGAAGTTGTATCGGGATAGGTAGCTTGTGGCTTTGAACCTTCCTTAGTGAGTTGTTATCGAGTTTACTTGCTAAAAGGTGAACGCGATGTCTTGAACCTTTCAGCGTTTTGTGTAAACTAAGACAATAACAATCACGCAACTTCTTCCCGAGCATTCTTGTGGTTCTCATGGTTGTGTTCATTTTGGCCCCGAACAACTCCTGGTCTCATGAGTGCTTCAGAGAATTAAACCTTAAAATTCTCATAGAATTGGCCCAGTTCACACTCACATAGGTGATTCTTATTAAGAGTATCCTGCTATACCCCACATGATGTTCATGTCATAAGAATCATTAAAAGCAATGCTTATCCTAGTACCTTTAGCAGGTAGCACCAATTATCATAGGAATGAGTAGGATTGTACATCCTTAGTGCTATCAAGTCTCTTCATAATTTAGTTGTCCCTTTTGAACCTAGATCTTGGGATCTCCAGTCAGCTAGGTTGGGTATCCACTATGAAGATTTTTCAGTTATAGGTTTTAAACCCATTCCCCTCGATAAATAGTTTACTTGATCTCTTGGTAACCCCTTTGTTAATGGATCCGCTAGGTTTTTCTTTGACTGAACATAGTCAATAGAAATTACACCAATTTCAAGTAACTGCTTAATGGTATTATGTCTGCGACGTATATGTCTAGACTTACCATTATATATCTTATTCTGTGCTCTGCATATTGCCGATTGACTATCACAATGTATGCATATTGCAGACACAGGCTTTGGCCAACATGGAATTTCTTCTAAAAGGTTTCGAAGCCATTCTGCTTCTTCAGCTGCCTTTTCTAAGGCAATAAACTCAGATTCCATAGTGGATCGAGCTATACATGTTTGCTTAGAAGATTTCCATGACACAGCACCTCCTCCTAAGGTGAATACATATCCACTTGTGGATTTTGTATCTTCTGTGTTAGATATCCAATTAGCATCACTGTATCCTTCTAATACAGCTGGATATCTTGAATAATGTAATCCATAACTTAGGGTATATCGCAGATATCTTAATACCCTTATTAGAGCTGTCCAATGATTTGGACCTGGATTACTTGTAAATCTACTCAACTTATTGACAGCATATGCTATGTCAGGACGAGTACAATTCATGACATACATTAAACTGCCAATTATACGTGAGTATTCCAATTGAGATATGGGTTCTCCAGTATACTTAGCCAAATGTAGATTAACATCTACAGGTGTTTTCACCGGGCTAGTATCATACTTTTTATACTTATTTAATATTTTCTCAATATAATGAGATTGAGATAATATTATTTCCTCAGATGTTCTAGTGATTCGAATCCCTAGTATAACATCTGCAACACCCATATTTTTCATATCAAAATGTTTGATCAACATTTTCTTTGTCTGTTTAATCATTTCAGTATTACTACCAATGATTAACAGGTCATCTACATATAAGCAGATTATCACATACCCTTCAGATAGGGATTTGGCATATATGCATTTGTCACATTCATTTATTTTGAATCCATTTGATAACATTACATTATCAAATTTTATATGCCATTGCTTAGGTGCTTGCTTTAATCCATATAAGGATTTAACAAGTCTACACACCTTCTTTTCTTGCCCTGGAACAATAAATCCCTCAGGTTGTTCCATGTATATTTCCTCATCTAATTCACCATTCAGAAAAGCAGTTTTAACATCCATTTGATGAATTTCAAGATTGTTAATGGCTGCAAAAGCGATTAACATTCTTATAGATGTTATTCTACTTACTGGTGAATAGGTATCAAAGAAGTCTATACCTTCTTTCTGTTTGAAGCCCTTAGCCACTAATCTGGCTTTATACTTGTCAATTGATCCATCAGCTTTTAGCTTTTTCTTAAATATCCACTTGCACCCTAAAGGTTTCATACCAGATGGTAGGTCTACCAACTCCCAGGTATGATTATGCATGATGGACTCAATTTCATTATTGACAGCTTCTTTCCAAAAGGGTGCTTCTGGATTAGACATTGCCTCTTTGAATGTCTGAGGTTCATCTTGTAACATATAAGTTACATAATCAGGACCAAAAGACTTTGCTATTCTTGGTCTCTTACTGCGTCTGGGTTCATCTTCAGGATATTTTCCTGATGACTACTACTAGCAGTATTATCATAAGTTCTTTTATTTGAACTTATTTCTAATTTCCTTTTGCTTGGAAATATATCTTCAAAGAATGTTGCATTCCTTGATTCCATGATTGTATTTATCTGTATATCAGATATATCTGATTTATACACAAGAAAGCGATATGCACTACTATTATGTGCATATCCGATAAATATACAATCAACAGTTTTAGGTCCTATCTTGACCTTTTTGGGGTCCGGAATAGCTACTTTAGCTAGACACCCCCACACTCTTAAGTAATTGTAGGAAGGCTTCTTTCCTTTCCATAACTCATATGGTGTAACATCCTTCTTCTTAAGAGGTATCTTGTTAAGAATATGATTTGCTGAGAGAATTGCTTCTCCCCATAAATTCTGCGGTGTACCAGAATTTATTAACATAGCATTCATCATTTCTTTTAATGTGCGGTTTTTACGTTCCGCAATTCCATTAGATTGAGGTGAGTAAGGAGCAGTAGTTTGATGAATAATGCCATGCTCCTGACAGAATTTGTCAAAAGGTGCATCGTATTCACCACCTCTGTCACTCCTTATGGCCTTAATCTTTTTGCCAAGTTGATTTTCAACTTCATTCTTATAACATTTAAACACTTCTAAAGCCTCATCTTTAGACTTTAGTAGATACACATAGCAGTATCTTGTTGAATCATCTATAAATGTTATAAAATACTTTTTACCTCCTCTAGTTTGAATTGACTTTAAATCACATAGATCACTGTGAATTAAGTCAAGAGGTTCAGTATTTCTTTCAACTGATGGAAATGGTGTTTTTGCTAACTTAGCTTCAACACACACTTCACACTTGTAATGTGGATCGATTTCATGATTAGGTAATAATTCTAATTTCATTAATTTTCGTAATGAATTAAAATTTACATGTCCTAATCTATCATGCCATAGACAAGAAGAGTCAACCATATAAGCAGAAGAAGATGCTTTATTCATTTCAAGGTTTCTGTGTACAGTCATTACATTGACCTTGAATAAACCATTATTCAAGTAACCCCTTCCTATAAATATACCCCCCTTTGTGAGTACAAATTTATCAGACTCAAAAACCATCCTAAAGCCATGTTTGCTTAGGAGGGAGCCTGATATAAGATTCTTCCGGATGTCTGGGACATGTAGACATCATTTAGTAGAAGCTCCTTGCCAGATGTCATTTTCATAACAATGCGGCCAATTCCTTCTATCTTGGATGTCGCGGAGTTACCCATGAACAGATTTCTGCCATTGATAGGAGTATATGATGAGAACATACTCTTATCAGAGCAGACATGTCTGGTAGCTCCAGTGTCTATGTACCACTCATTTGCTTTGTCAACCATGTTTGCTTCAAATACAACAGCTGACAGCATCATCTCGGATATCTCTTTGGATAGGGATTCAGTCATGTTGACCTCTTTCTTTTCTTTATCCTTGAAACGGCAGTCCTTGGATTTGTGTCCTTGCTTACCACAAACAAAGCACTTTCCCTTGAATTTATATTTCTTTGGATTGCCCTTCTTCTGTTTAAAGCCTTCGCCTGGAAACTTGCGTTTCTTCTTCCCTTCTATGAGGTTGGCCCTTGGCTCAGCAGGTTGTCCTCCTGCCTTCTTTTCTTGGCTCTTATTGTCCTCCTCGATCCTTAGGCGGACAATTAGGTCTTCAAGTCCCATCTCCTTCCGCTTGTGCTTCAGGTAGTTCTTGAAGTCCTTCCATAATGGTGGTAGCTTCTCTATGATAGCTGCTACCTGAAATGACTCGCTAAGAGACATTCTCTCTGCATGTATCTCATGCAGGATGATCTGGAGCTCTTGAACTTGCTCCATAACTGTTTTGTGGTCGACCATTTTGTAGTCTAGGAACCTTCCAACCACAAATTTCTTGTGTCCAGCATCCTCTATTTTGTACTTTTTATCTAGGGATGCCCATAACTCCTTGGCAGTAGCAATACTACTGTACACATTGTACAGGGTATTGTCCAGACCATTGAGTATATAATTCTTGCAAAGGAAGTCTGAGTGCTTCCATGCCTCTACCGCAGCAATGACTTGCTTGTCGGTCTCCCCTTCCTTCAGGACAGGCGGATCTTCATTCAATACTCTGACTAGATTCAGAGTTGTGAGGTAGAACAGCATCTTCTGTTGCCACCTCTTGAAGTCAGTGCCGGTAAACTTCTCCGGCTTCTCGGCTTGAACGGATGTATGCATGGTAGCCATCTGCAGCAGCACTTCTGGAGGACGGAAATTGTCTTAAGATTGTTGGCTGTGTATTGTGTGGCAGATGGTGGCTACCTACTTGAATCAGACTGAGGCTAGAGTTATACTCTATGTCCTTAAGACAATTTCGTCCCGCAATGGTGCTCACGGTCAGTATGACGATTGTCTCCCAGGATACAACAGTCTCCTTTTGATGAAAGCAGCACTACAATTCACCAAAATAATCGAACCAAGAATGCAACTCTCTTTTCAATGCACTATTGCTATACTATCCTTAGGAAAGTATGCAAATGCCTAAGAGAGAAGAAAACAAGAATTGATTCAAATTGAACTCAATTCGGAATGGCTTGGGATGAATGAAATGCTTAGGTCTAGGGTCCTATTTATAGGTTTTTAGATGCCCTTTGGAAGCAACCTTATGCCTCTTGGAAGCAACCTTATGCCCCTTGGAAGCAACCTTACGAATTAAATTAATTCGAATTCTTTTGATCAAAGGATGTTTGATAAGCCCATTCACTTCGTGATTTTCAGATCATGTTATCAGATAAGCCTTTTCAGGCTGTGATCTGAAGATCTGAAGATCAGATAAGCCCTTTCATAATTGTGATCTGATGATCACGTTATCAGATAAGTCTTTTCACAATTGTGATCTGATAATCACGTTATCAGATAAGTCTTTTGACATGACTTATCTACAACCGTTTGATTGAAGGGACGCCTTATCATCAACGGTTCGATTGACTTATCATTTGATCGAAGGGACACCTTATCAACGGTCCTGATGGTCAACCGTTGATCGGTCAAACGTTGACTGGTCAACCTTGACCAATTGACTGGTCAACCTTTCAACGGTCAAATCATCAACGGTCATGATCAATCCTGATCAGCGATCACCAATGGTTGTGATCAATCCAAGTCATCGTTTGATCTCAGCCCCTCATCTCAATCCTGATCAGTTTCTACCGTCTGATCTTCATCATCAAAAAGATTAAAGCCCCTCAAGCTCCTCGCGACGATGCGTACGTGCGAAGTGCAAAGTGCGCCTACAAAGCGCCCATTGCGCCCTTCGCACACGCGCGTGCGCGTGCGCGTGCGCGTGCGCGAGGGTGATGCTTCGCATCACCCTCAAGCTCTCCTTCTATGGTGAGCCGAAGGAACACAAGCTTAAGGAGGAGGTTTCATATAAGTGAACCTTCCTTCCTTGTTCTTTTCGATGTGGGACTAAATGTCCCCGCAATTTCTCATTCACATACATAAGGGGTTAATGGGCTTTCAAGGCCCATTAGGGTTTTCATGACCTATTTTGGCCCATTACCCAACAATAGCGTGGGCGGCGGCAAGCACCACGAGCGTGTGGGAGAGAGGGAGGGAGAGGGAGAGGGAGGAGAGGGAGAATCCCTTCGTAAGCTAAGTGCGTTGGTAGAATTCTATCTCTCCCTCCTCTTCTTCTTGAGCCCCTGTGCTTAAGAGAGAGATCTTCCTCCCGTATACCTTCTCTTCTTGTCTCTGAGAGGGAGCGAAAGGAGATATAAAGCAGTATTTTTTTTTTTTTCCTCAAATTTGCTCGTCTCTATTATTGTCTTAGGCTTTGTTTAGATTTTTGAAGGGGAAGGAAGGAGAGAGTAAAAAGAAGAAAATGATGAAAGGAAAAGGAAAAGAATAGTTGGGTAATATTATTATCTTGTTGAATAGAGAAGGAAAAAAAAAGGAAAGAGTTATGTAATAATTATATCCCTTCAAAAAAAAAATAAATTAAGGAAGTGAAAGAATAAAGAATAAAAAATAAAGAAATATTTTAGTCTTCCCAAAAAGTATAACTTAAAACTTTTTCCTCTCAGTTTAACAAATTTATGCTAAAAAAAAAAAAAAAAAAACTGGTTACTCTCATTCTTTTCCCCTCTTTCTTTCACCCTCTTTCCAAATAAGATAACTTATGACCTTTTACCTTTTCTTTTTTCTCTCTTGATAACCTTTTACCTCTTTCTTTTCTCTCCTGATAACTTATGATCTTTTACCTTCTTTCTTTTTCTCTCCTGATAACTTATGATCTTTTACCTCCTTTCTTTTTCTCTCCCCTTCATTCCATTTCTTTTTCTCTCCCCTTTATTCCATTCCGTCAAACAGACTCTTATGTATTGTAAAAGAAGTTAATTAGATGTTGTTTAATGAAACGTTCAAAATCGCTTACCTATTGGAGCTGTACAAGACTACCAGTCTATGAGAACTTGGACGTTCTTCGCGATTATATAAAGGAGATGACCGTGACTAGATTTTGTTTGGCACCAAAACATACGATGGGTGAAATCAAGATAAATATTATCGGAGCCCTAATTGTTGGCTTCTGATTCTAACTACCGAAGGCTTTTTGGTGAATCGTCTTAGAAAATCTCTTGAATGGTTTTCGTTCGGTGGAGAAATTCGTTCTATTTTCTTCTCCGTCATCTCTTTCTATCATGTTGAATAAAAACAAAACAAAAAATCAATGGAACAGCAAAATGAAATGGTAGAAATGGTTTAATCAATAAAGATATTTTTTTCATTTTTTTAACAGATTAGGTAAGGAGAAGAAAATGGACAGGTAACATGACTAAGGTACCTTCCACGAAATTTCCACTGCTCAAAAACTTCATCGCCAATCCCATCGCTAAGTTGGTTACCGAAATTTTATTTTATCGAAAAAATCAATGTTACAGCTAGATGACATTTATTTTTCGACTTTTGTTTTTGAAGAAAAAAATTGAAGCACTCAATTTTTTCCTTTAGCTCTGCTTCAATTTTTTCCTTTAGCTTTTGGATTCTTTTAACTAGACACATCAGTTGAATAAAATAAATAAATATTGTTATACTAACGTACAAAAATGGCATTTAAACTGAGAATTTACTCCATTAATTATCATGAAAACAAGTTAAATATAAGAAATTAAATTATGATGGCCAGTTTTATGTAGCTTTTTTTAACTGAATGCTTTATTATTAAATTTAAGAATAGAGAGCAGATACCCTACCTTTTGTAAGGTAGTAGTTCAACTAAATAATTATTTATGCTTCCGAAGCCTTAAATGCTAAAATTATTACTTAATAAAGGAAACGGAAGAGGATGGGAGCCGGAAGGGAGGTTTGGGGGAGCTTCTATTTCCACTGCAAAAATTGTTCAGTATACCCTTACATTTTTTTAAAAAAAATTAATTCTAAAATTATCCTTAAAAACTCTCTTTCCCTTAGTTCGCTTCGGCAGCCCTCTCGGCTTCTTCCTTTCTCGTTCGCTCCAGCGGACCCTCCCTTTGATTCGCTTCGGCAACTCCTCTGGCTTTCCCTTCTTCTCGGTTTGCTCCGGCGTCCATCCTTTTCGAGCACCGAAGCAAGAAAAAATTGGAAAAGGAGTCAGTGCTCAAGAGGGAAGGCCGTCGAAGTGAACAAAAAAGGGAAAAAGTCGAGAGGTGACCGCTGGAGCGAATGAAAAAGAAGTGGAAGCCAGAGGGATGAGGAGGCCAGAGGATGAGGAGGCTACCGGAGCGGAGCATATGGAGAGGTAGAGCAAAGATTTTAAGAATAATTTAAAAATTAAATTTTAAAAAAATTAGAAGAAAGGAGGAAGGGGGGGTACTGAGCAATTTTTTCGGTCCAAATAGAAGCTCCCGAGGCTTTGGATATCCCGGGCGTTTCTAGTGCTACCCTTTGTTTAAGTCAAACCGATTTTTTCACAGAAATACAAAAAGAAAAAACACCGTCAAAGATGACCCAAAATAAATAAATAAAACAAAAGCAAAACCCAAATATCACAACAAAGAATACTCATCTTTACATTCCGAATTAATGAATAACTAAAATAAATAAATAAACCAAAAGCAATACCCAAATATGACAGTAATACTCATCTTTGCATTCCCGAACCCAGCATGGAATAAAACCCTGGGTTGCTTCCGAATTCATGAATAAATTATTATTTAAACAGGAGCGGAAGCAGCCACGGATGCGAATGTGCAACCGCGGACGGACGATGCGCCTTGGCTCTCCTTTTATATCTAGCGGACGACGGGAGAGAGTGACAATTCCGAAAAAGCCTGTCGTTGCCTAGAACGGTGACGCCGAAAAGAGGACAACGATTAAGATAGCTTCAAGCACCACCAATCACAATGCGGCACGTCCTCTTAGCGCTTTCGTCATTCGTGAAGTCATGCGTTCGATTGCGAACGGGGAGGCGCGTACCCACCCGCCGAAAATTACCAAACTCGAGGGGCCACGTCTTAAATATGATCTAGTAATCGGAAAGAATGCACGCGAGCGGAGCATCTGAGGCTTCTTGGATTCCGTTTTTCTGTTGCGTGATTGTCCCCCCGTGCCCGATCGCATTCGAAATTTTGAATAATGTTGCGCTCACGCGCGGTGAAGTTACGGATGGGTCTAAACGGGCAACAACAGCGTGCACGTTTTATTCGGGATCCGATCCATTGAGTGCTTCAATCTTTTTTCTAAATTAAAAAAAAGGGTTAGAAAACAAAAACAATTTTTCTCCCTATAATATCAAGGATGGGCAGCACCCGGCGACATTGGTGCAATTAGTTATCTGCTGGATAAATTTGTATCTGACCGTAATAAAATTTTTTTATTATAACTAAATTATTATTGCTGCAGGCGAATCTTCATGATGACAACGACACCCGATACCGTCATTTTTTCTTTGTTAAGGGATAAAATTATCATTGCATTGATAATCATGTAAAGGGATTAAGATCAGTCTTGGCCCCTCACTTGTTATACTGTGCCCATAAAAAACGAGCTAACTAGTATGATTCAGCGGATCGAGCAACCCGAAGCTCGGCCTCTCCGAGCAATCTATAGCTCGGCTCCCCGAGCGACCCATAGCTCGGCTTCCCCGAGCAACCCCTGGCTTGGCTTCCCCGAGCAATCCATAACTCGACATGCACCTCCATGGAACGAAACTGTTTTCACGTCCGGTTTATCTCTTTTGTCATATCTGAGCCGCCCTCATGCCTCTGTTGCTTGAGCCGTGCTTACGCTCCAGCAGTGCGAACTATTTGTGCATTTCGGCCATCAAGGCCAGGTCGTCCCTCGACCGTCTGAACCAAGCCTTTCCGCGCCCCCACGGAACTTGGCGCGGGAGAGCTCAAGTCTAGTGTAACAGAATTCCAAACGATGAATCATATCGAGGCGTGGCCTAGGATCTGCAATAACGGCCTAGGACCTACGAATCATCGGATCTCGAGCCATCAGAGAGCTCTCCCAGTCGTCGATCCTTCAACGGACAAGACACGGATCTCACCGACTTCACAATAGCCTGATTCGAATCATCTCCGTATCCCAACAACCTTCGAACCTTCCAGAAGGCACTCAAGATTCAGGTGATTGCTTATAAATAAGACACTCCTAGATTCTCTCAGGTATGCGCAAGCTCCTGTACACAACTCTTGGCTCAGTCTCAGCATCACTCTCTCTCTCTTTCACTGCTCCCCCATCTCCTTTTCGCCATTGGCGCTCCGCACAAGCTTCCGATAGGCCACCCATGGAGGGACTCCCCAGAGAGAGCCTTCTCCTCATTTCTGTTAGTCGTTGATCTCCACTGACTTGAGCGTCGGAGGGTCTTCCGCGGAGGGCCACCCCCAACGCCTCTTGCGTGAGGACTTCTTTGCAGGTCCGCCCAGGAGGAAGCCCGATCAGGAGACCGATCACGCCCGAGTTAGAGGACAGATTCCGGTGGCAACATATTGGCGCTAGAGGAAGGGCCTCAAGTCCCATTAAAACTTGAAGAAAGGAGACAATGATCTCGATATGGAAGAGAACCTCTCCAATGGCTAATCGGAGAAAAGCAACTTCTGAAGCCCAAGATCAGGTCGCCTCCCAAAGACCCGATCCGATGAGTATCGCGGCGCCACCACCGCCACCAGCTGAGACTCTGTCACCACCAGCTGTCCCAGTGACCCAGGACCAGTTCGCCACACTGGTCCAGTAGGTCCAAGCCCTGACCCACCTGGTTCAGGAGCGCTTCACAGCCCCCCATCCAGTTACGGCTGCCCCTGCTCCACGCCTCCCCGAGGAGGCCACAGCTCCTCTTTCTCAAGCCACCTCTTCTCACTGGTGGCATCCGACCCAGTGCCAATGGCCACCGAGGCCGCAGAGGAGGACGAGGCCGACGCACCCTCCTTTTAGTCGATCCTACTGCATCATAGCCGCTGGGCTGAAAGGACAATGGCCCAGGCTTCCATACTAGAGATCCACAGTTTTCTTCAGAATCAAAAGACCTCCACATTCTTCTGGGAGGCATATGTAACTCACTTCTGGGTAAGTACTTTCCCAATGCTAACCTTCAGAACCGCAGCTCTCACCTAACTCGCAAATGATCTTTATGCAGGCGCTAAATTCTTTGACCGCCATCAAGGACCTTTTGTCTCAGGCCGAAGCCACCATCGAGCAGTCGCGGGAAGAAGCAAACCAGGCCCGGGCCAGGGCCGATGAGGCTAAAGCCGCTCTGAGGGTTGCCCAAGCTGAAGTGGCCCGGGCGCAAAGGGCTGAAGCCGAGGCCGAGGCTGCCCATTTTAGGAATTTGGCCCGGGCTGAAAAGGCAGAGGAGGCACTAGAATTGGCTCAGCACCAAGCGGCCAATAAGCTTGATAATGCTCAGGTGGCAGAGGAAAAGCAAAGGATGGCCGAATAGAAGCAACAAGCTGTTGAAGTGGAGGTATATTTGCTGAAGCATCTACTACACTCTGCCACCATCGAAATAGGAGTGGCCAAGGAGCGGGCCGAAAATGCCGAGGAAATCGCTCGTCGGGCTGATGCTGAGATTGTTGATATGAGAGCGGCGGTGACCGAGGCCGAGAAGAAGGCCGCCAAGGCCGAGAGGAGGGCCGCCGAGGCCGAAAAGAAGGCCGCCAGGGCCGTAGAGGATTTTAGGAAGTCCGATGTCTTCGACAGGGAACTGGCCGAAACTACTGCCTTGCATACGACGGCAGCTTTCAAGATTGTAAAGAGAAAGTACAAAGACTTTATGGCCTCGAAGGGATTGAAGAACTGGAGCCGGATGAGATTCCCGAGGATGATGGTCCAGCTCCGGCCGAACCATAGTTTCTTTTCTTATTTACTTTTCTTTTACCCCCAATTGTACTAAGTCTGACTTGATCGGTAATTTTGTAACTTCATCAATGGAAACTCTTTGTTCAGTTCTTAATTTGATTTGCATCGTAGCCAGTTATTATTGAATAAGATGATATAAATAAACCGACGTGAGTCAATTACGTAGTAGCCACGGTCAAAGCCATAGGCAAGCACATCTAATAATCGCGCCGAAGTGCACGACCTTATGGTCTTGGCAAATGATCTTATGCCATTGGCCGATACAAAGGCTAGAAGCACCGGAGTGTAGAGCCGACGCGAGATTGATTAAGGGGTAGATAAGGTACCTATAATTACCATCACGAGACCAAGCAGAGCGCTGACACTGCTGGACCGATGTGATGACACGAGATTGGGCTGTATCGATGAAGAGCCAAACTCCGAGTACCGACGCGGAGTCGGACTTTGTGCGCCAATGCAATCTAGCTAGAGTGCCGACATAGAGTTGGGCTTCGGTGCCGACGCGGAGTTGGGCTTTGGGTATCGACGCGGAGTCGGGCTTCAGGTGCTGACGCAAAGTCGGGATTCGGGTGCCGATGCGGAGTCGGGCTTCGAATGAGAAGCAGGATCACTCAAAGACACGAGTTAGTGAGAATGAATATTATTCTAGCAGACATACTCAAATTAAGGACAGTAACAAGCTATTGATAGTACCGACGTAGATTGTCTGCGTTCCAAGTGCGGGGAGAGGCTTTCCATCCAGCCCCTTAATTCTGTACGCTCTGTGGTGGAGTATCTTCGCGACTCGATAGGGTCCTTCCCATTTCGGTGCTAGCTTGCCTCCTTCAGTCGGCTTTGAGACTTTGGCTCGTCGGTGGACTAGGTCTCCTGGCAAGAATGCCTTGGGGCGGACGCGAGCATTGTAATACTTGGTCGTTCACTATCGGTAAGCTATCATCCAGAGTTGCGCTTGGTCTCGTAATTCTTCCACTAAGTCGAGGTCGGCCCGCAACTGGTTTGGGTTGTCCCCCGCACTGTATAACTCCGTCTGGGGGCTCGGGGCGCCTATCTTTACAGGAATAACAGCTTCGAACCCGAAGACTAGGCTGAAGGGAGTCTCTCTGGTAGGGGCTCACGGCATTGTGTGGTAGGCCCACAGTACATTGGGGAGCTCCTCCACCCACAGTCCTTTGCAGTCATCTAGCCGGGCACTAAGTCCTTGAAGAATAATGTGGTTGGTTACCTCAGCTGCGCCATTGGTCTGGTGATGTCCTACAGAGGTGAACCGCTGATGAATGCCTAGCTCGGCGTAGAACTCTCGGAAGGCCGTGTTGTCAAACTGCCGGCCGTTGTTAGTGACGAGAGTGTGCGGTAGTCCGAACCGACACACTATAGATTTCCAAAAAAAGGATCTCACATTGCCCTCAGTGATCTTGGTGAGTGCTTCGGCCTCGATCCACTTGGTGAAATGGTCGACGGCTACCAGCAAAAATTTGCGTTGACCGGAGGCTGGAGGGAACAGTCCCAGGATGTCCATACCCCACTGGGCGAAGGGCCAAGGTGCAGCTAGGGGAGTCAGCTAGAACGTCGGCTATCGCTGGATGTTGGCATGACATTGACAACTATCGCATTTCTTAACGAGCTCGGACGCATCCTACCTCATTGTCAGCCAGTAGTATCCTTGCTGGAGGGCTTTGTACGCTAGGGCTCTGCCCCCAGATGACTTCCGCATATGCCCTCATGGATTTCCCACAAGATGTAATCTGCTTTCGTGGGGCCAATGCATCTAAGGACAGGGTATGAGAATGACCTTCGGTAAAGCTTTACGCCCATCATTAAAAACTTTGGGGCCCGCCGCTTGAGTAGCCTAGCCTCAGTCGAGTTTTTGGGAAGGGTGCCATCGGTAAGATACCGAATATAAGCATCCATCCAAGAGGGCTCCTGCTCGACTAGCAGGGCCTCTTCTGTTGCTTCAATATTTGGGGCTTCCAGATGTTCTACAAAGGTTCTTCCCAGAGTCCCGTCAGCTGAGGTGGCTAGTCGGGACAGTGCGTCAGCTCTTCTAGCTTTCTCCCTTCAAAGAATGTAGTTGACGCTGAAGTGGGCTAAGGGAGAGGCTTGTGACTGCACCATACTTAAGTAGCTAAACATAGTAGGATCCCGTGCCTCGTACTCCCTCTGATTTGGCCGGTGACTAGCTGGGAGTCAATGAATACTCTAAGGCATTTCACCCCGAGCTCTCGAGCCAATCTTATCCCAGACAGTAGGGCTTCATACTCAGCCTGATTATTGGTGGCCGGAAAGAGAAAACGGAGGGCATACTCGGTCACAACTCCGTCTGGACTAGCCAAGATGAGGCATGCTCCGCTCCCTTGGGAATTTGATGCTCCGTCCACGTGAAGGATCCAGTCATCCCCTCCTTCGGTTCCAGGACCCAAGGGTTTGCATGGGACTCTTCTGGTTGCTCCTCAACCCAAGTGCATTCGACCAGGAAATCTGTCAAGACTTGAGACTTCATGGCCGACCTGGGATGAAACGATAGGTCGAATTCTCCCAGCTTGAGTGCCCACTTTGCTAGCTGGCCAGAGGTGTCAGGACGAGAGAGGATCGCCTTAAGTAGTTGGTCTGTGACTACCACAATTAGATAAGCTTGAAAATAAGGTCGGAGGCACTGGGCGGAAATATTCAACGCGAAGATAATCTTCTCGACTCTAGAATATCTGGTCTTCGCATCGTGAAGCACCTTGCTGGTGCAATACACCAGATTTTGTGTCCCATTGGCATCCATGCGAACCAGCACAGAGCTGACAACTTTGGAAGAAGCCGTGAGGTACATAAGAAGTTCTTCTCTGCCCCTCGGCTTGGACAGTAGTGGCAGGGTGGATAGAAACTCTTTCAGTCCCTCGAAGGCCTCCTGGCACTCCCTTGTCCATTTGAAGCCGTTGACTCTACGCAGTGCCTTGAAGAAAGGTAAGCATATCTCAGCGGACTTGGATAGAAAACGGCTCAAGGCCGCCACCCTTTTGGTCAGGCATTGGACTTCCTTTTTGTTAACCGGAGACCTTGTGTCTAAAATGGCTCAGATCTTGTCAAGGTTTGCTTCAATCCCACGTTGCATCACCATGAAACTTAAGAACTTGCCTGCTGTTACCCCGAAGGCACACTTACGGGGATTTAGTCTCATCTGATACCGACGGAGGTTGCCGAAGGTTTCCATCAGGTTAGCAACATGATTAGTGGTATGAATGCTTTTGGTCAGCATGTCGTCCACGTACACCTTCATGTTGCATCCGATCTGGTCTTCAAAGATCTTGTTCATTAGCCTCTGGTAAGTGGCTCCCGCATTCTTTAATCCAAAAGGCATCACCTTATAACAGTATATTCCATTCTCTGTTACAAATGAAGTAGCTTCCTCATCGGCTAGGTCCATCTTGATTTGGTTGTACCCCGAGAAGGCATTCATGAAGCTTAGGGTTTCATGTCCAGACGTAGCGTTCACCAACTGATCAATCTGAGGCAGCGGAAACCTCTCCTTGGGGCATACTTTGTTGAGGTCAGTGAAGTCCACACACATCCTCCAACTTCTGTTAGCCTTGCGGACCATCACAATATTGGCTAGCCACTCTGGGTAATGGACTTCTCGAACGTGGCCCGTAGCTTCCAGTATGCGGATCTCTCCGTCTATGGCCAGTTGTCGGTCTGGGGCAAAGCTTCTCTTCTTCTGTCGGACCAGTCGACATCCTGGTTTGATGTTGAGTTTGTGAGTGATTACCTCCTCCGGGATGCCCGGCATATCGGAGGATGACCCACAAAAATGTCAGAGTTCGCGCGCAAGAAATCAAGGAGTTGATCACGTGCTCCCTCCGAAAGTAATGCCCCTAGTTATGGTTCTCGTTGGGTCCTCTCCCAATGGAAAGGTTAGTAGATGCTCAGCAGGCTCCCCTCTTTTTTCCAAGTCCTGGGGGTCGAACGGCTCGGGCGCGGTGGCTGGCTTCAACTCTTGCGGACTGGGGGCCAAGTGATAGCAAAGCGGTAACGGGCTCCGTTCTCCCCTCATCTCCCCAACTCCTTCATCAGTAGGGAACTTTACCAGTAACCTTTTAGTAGAGATAACAGCATCCAACAGGTTTAAACCAGGCCTCCCCAGGATAGCATTATAAGCCAGCGGGATCCGGACATCCAAGAAATTTATGGCAACTGTGCTCTGACACGGCGGAGTTCCGACTGTGACAGGGAGAGTGATCTCTCCCTCGACCCTCACAAAATCCCTGGTAAAACCCATCAAGGGAGTGGTGACGGGTCGAAGTGAAGAGTAGGACAGGTTCATCCGAACAAAGGCTTCGTAGCTCAAAATGTCAACAGAACTTCCACTATCTACTAAAATTCTCTTTACAGGGTGTTTGGCTATTATCATAGACACGACGACACTATCATCATATTTGTTAACTACCCCATCTAAATCCTTTCTAAAGAAAGAAATTATAGAATCTAACCCCTCATACTGCCTTTTTGAATTGTTGCCTGCCCCCTAGGAAATCATAGCTATCATCTTCTCCATCTGGGTGTTGTCCATGCCGATCTGAGGTGCGGGAGGCACTGTTGGGCCCGGAGCAGTAGGGTTTCCTCTTCGGACGAACTTGCCTAAGTGACCTTGCTGGACAAGTTCTTCAATGGCCTTCTTCAATAAGTGGCAGTCTTCAGTGTCATGACCATAGTCCCGGTAGTACCGGCAGTAGAGTTCCTTGCTGCGAGGAACCCCTGGCTTCATGGGGGGTGGACACCGAAGGTAGGGCTCGTCCTCAACCTCTAACAAGATGTGAGATATTGGAGCGAGGAGAGGAGTGAAATGCTCCTTGGGAATGAGCATTTGAGGCCGGTTATCCAAGCGATTAGGTGGCTCAGGCTTTCTGAATCGTCCTCCAGCGGGTTCCATGGATATTGGCTTCTTGCTGGAGCCTTTGTTGGCCTCTCTCCTGAAAGAGTCCACCTCATCGGCGTGAATATACTTTTGTGCTCGGCTTAGCAATTCAATGTAGGATCAAGGAGGCTTTTTGTCCAAGGAGTAGGCAAATCTGGAAGGACGAAGTCCTCGCTTTAGGGCTAGAGTGGCTACGGAATCCTCAAGGTTATAAACATCAAGCGCGGCTTCCTTGAACCGGGTGACGAAGTCCTTCAGGGTCTCACCACTTCTTTGCTGGATGGCGAACAGGTTATTAGCCACCCGAGGGATCTTTTGGCATGCATCAAACTGGGCCAGGAAAGATCGCTCGAGTTGCCTAAAAGAGTTGATACTGCGTGGTGGTAGACGGGAATACCACGCACGTGCCGCCTTCCGAAGCATGGCCGGGAAGACGACACAGAGAAGAGAATCCGTCGCCCCCTGAACTTGCATGAGGACCTTGTAGCTCTCCAAGTGATCCAGAAGGTCCGTCATGCCGTTGTATAGGTCCAACTTGGGGAGACGGAACCGAGGTGGGACATGCTCCTTCATAATGCGGCGAGAGAGCGGGGGATGGTGGTCATAGTCCGTCCTGCGGGGGTTGACGATCCGATGGCTAAGCTCCTCCAACCGCTGATGATACTCATCCAGCCGTTGCTCGGCCCGACAAGCGATCTTCCTGTTGGTGTCTTCTTTTGAGGAGTCGGAAGATGAAGACGGGGAAGGTTGCCATTGCAAGGAGTGCACGTGCATTGGTTCTTTCTCACTAAGTCGCCTGTGAAAGTGATCGGAATGGTGGAAAGAGACCGTCATCGCTTGGAGGTCTCCTGGCGACGAGGCTTCGGGGCGAGTGGTGGGAGGCCTCAGGAGGAGTCCTGCCTCGATGGGGTTGACTAGCTCCATGGCCTTCTACATGCGGCGGAGGGGGTTGAGGTGGCGCAGGTGTGGCGGCGGAGCCCTGCTCTTGCAGTCCCCGTACCACCACTATCAGATCTTGCACCTGATGAGTCAGGGCATCAAGCCGATCGGCCTGGCTAGCCTGCGGCTGCACGGGAGGCGGAACAGGGAGGTTGGCCTCCGACTGTTCGGCCTGCGGTTTCCTCGGAGGCGAAATAGGGAGATTGGCCTCCGACTGTTCAGCCCACTGTAGGCATCCCGCGGCTTGACTGGAAGAAGCGTCTTGTGCCCGAGTAACCGCCATCTTCTTCCTTACAGAGGTCAAGGGGTCGCAGATGCGTGAGGGTAAACATCTTTCTGCCGTGGCCCCCCTACCTGGCGCGACAATCTGTTGCCGCCGAATCACTGCTGATGCACGTCGGGTGAGAGGAGAGCTTCATGGACCTTCAGAGGAGTGGTAGGATCACCTTCGTTGGCGAGAACCTGCAATAAAAGTCCCGGACCGATGGTTCCGATAGGGACCCTTCGACCCTCAAGTCAGTGGTGCGACGAATAGGAATTTCTTATTAGAAGAATTCGAGAGAGAGAGTCCCCCCCTCATCGGGGGTCGGCCCTTATATAGCTGTTTGGGGTCCCTCTTACCCTTCCACGATTACAACCGGATCCTATCTCCTGTTAAGATCGACTTCGTTGATTGGCGCTAGGTTGTTAGACACGTTCCACGGATATCGGCATGTGCGTCGTATCTGTAGCCACCCGTGATCTCGGAAAAAGGTGGGCAAGTGGGCTGCGTGGTGGTTTAAATCCATTCAGCATTAGAATCTGGCTTCATGGCTGAAATTATGTTAAGGGCTGAGGCCGGAGCCGAAGTCGGAACCGAGACTGAGGTCGAGAGCCGATGTCGGGGCCGAGGCCAAGAGCCGATGTTGGGGCCGAGGCCGAGGCCAGGAGCCAATGCCGAGGCCGAGGCCAGGACCAAGGCTAAGGCCAAAGTTGAGAGCCGATGCCAGCAGCCGGTTGAAATTATTACCCTTTCGAAGGTTGTGCACACTGTTACCATGCCGCCAGGGGGTGTGATTAGCCACATCACCCGCTATCAATCATAAGGGGGCCTTTAGTAGCAGGTAATCTATCTAGATTACCTATAATTTAAAATGGGCCCACCAAATAGCTATGTTTGGTACATATTTTGAATGGCAATCTATCTTGTAGTGATAATTTGAATTACCTCATGAGAAGTAATCCAGATTGCCTCACGAAGAGGTGGTTATCCTCATTACCATAGATATGGTAATCTGATAAATTACTTTTTGACAACTTATCCTTTTTTCTTTTGATCGCTCTCTACTCTCATCCTCTTCTGCCGATTTCGCTGGAACCTCCATGTCGAAGGTCCCGAGCCACATCCTCTTCTGCGGACTCGAGCCGCAGATTTTTGCCGCCTAGTGGCCCCATGGCACGCTGCAAAATTTCTTCGATCATCACTTTGAATATCATTTATAAATATAATTTTTTTAAACATTATCATTTATAAATATAATTTTTTTAAATCAATATATAATAATATAAATTTTTAATAAATTTAATTTAAGGGTATTTTGGGAATTTGATGTTATATGACTGGTAATCTATATTATCATACCAAATACAGTAATCAATATTACTATTGCATTACCTATGTATGCCAAACACAGTAATCAATACTGTTAATCTATCAAGTGGTAATCTATCTTGTAGGTAATCCATATTACTATTCAGGATTGCTGGCGATGCACCAAACGCAACCTTAGAGTGAAAATGTGAGCATCAATCTTGATCCAAAATGAGTGTGAACACAGCTAGGGTTTGATAACTGATGGGGCCAGTTGACCCCATGGGCAATAATGACCGCATCTGAGCTTGGCCCGACAAGGCAGCCCAGTTTCTAGATGGCCCCAGCTTCCTAGGCGGCTTCAGCTTCTAGATGGCCCGATTCCTAGAAGGCCCCAGCTTCCTATGCAGCCCGACTCCTAGGCGGTCCATCTCCTAGGCGGCCATTTTCTACCCGGCCCGTCCTCGACGGCCTTTTTCAATTGGTCCGTCCTCGACAGCCTCTTGCAATCGATCCGTGCTTGACAGCTCCAACTCCCGTCCTCGATGGAATAAGGCAGCAAACAGTTCCAGATCTAGTCCGCCTCAGACTCCCAGCTTCACCATGCCACCTCAGTCCTTTATCCCGATCAGCAGAACCAAGCTCCCGACTCTGCCCTAGGGCGTCGACTCTTCTCCAGACCTGGCGCCAATGCCTCGGCTTCAGATCTGCCCCCGAGCGCCCACTTCAAGCCATCCTAGTCCCTTTCGCTCTCCTCTGACTCTCTACCTCAATTTTTGGCATCCTTCTGGCTCCCAGTCTCGGCCATGGCCGTCCAGCCATTCCGGCCACAGCCGTCTCCAATCGGCTCCACACAGCTAGTACCAGTGGACTCGGCTATATGTCACCATCCTCGACTCCGGGTGCACCATCTAACTTCAGGCAGCTCGACCCTAGCCGCCTTTGGTTGCACTCTTAGTCCCGACAGCATGGACTCCTGGCTGTTCCAGCCATCTCCAGCTTTGACTGGGCAAGGATTAGGGAAGAAGAAAGAGCAAAAAGACTTTTAGGCTGTGTTTGAAATAGGGAATAAGAGGGGACATCCAGGGGATATCCCTTTTATTCTCAAAAGCCATAACTATAAAGGATAGCTGGGAATAAAGTTAACTAGAGGGATAACCCATGATTAACTATAGTTAACCATGGGTTATCCCCTTAATTTATTTCCTAGGAAATGCAGGAATAGCTGGTTATCCCTCCAAATAAGAGTAAAAAAAAGTTATCCTATGGATTTACCTTTTTGTATTTGATATGATCAATGGGATAGCCAGAGGATATCTCTAGGAATAGCTAGGGGATAAACTCTATCCCATACACTTATTCAGAAATAATGTTTTTTCTATCAAACACTACCTTAATAAGAAAGCTCCTCTTCTACCAACTAGGCATAAGGACGATGGATGATTTAATAAGTCTGATGGGATTCCTTTTGCCCGGACTACGTTTAACCTATCCACCACAATCATAGGGACTAGAATCATGTCCCTCCCTGCCATCATGAAACTCTTGGGGCTGGTGCTGAGGATTGCCTTGACCGTGCTCTTTGCTTTCCTCACCAAGGCTTCAGCCGAGATGCTAATCAGGTCCAATCAAGCTGGAAGGGCAGTCTCTCATGCAGGAGTTACGAAAGATGCATATGAAGTTATACAGAGATTGAGTCGGGCTCTGCTGAACCAAGTTGATGGTCCTTTCGTTTAACACCACTATGGGGCTGGTAATGTGGGACACCAATTGTCCTTCATGGTTTCAAGTCGATTTTAGCAGTGTCTCGGTAACCATCTAAGCAATGCCTTAGTGACCACACCGAGGGGCCCATATGCCTGATCCCATTATTCATCACTGACCGCACAGAATGATAGATGTGCGATGAGGAGGACATACCTGGCGAATGCCATAACAGCCACATGCACCCTGCAGCAGCATGCAATAGCTGTCCAAGTCAAGCAGTACCCATCAACCAGCTGCAGCTATCCACTCTGATGGGACAACGCCTGTAGCTCTGACATGCCACTAAGGAACAAGTCTTACCATTGCTGCCATCATCATAAATGCTCTGACAAGTGGCATCACCTCAAGTTTCATAGACATCAGCCTTGCATTCCACCCACAAAAGTCATCATTCATTATGAGGCCTTATCCACTCAAACCAGATGAGCCCCAAAAGTTATGGCCCATCATGAGACTCCACGTGACTCATTTCTTCCCTAGATGACAAGGCGCCAAGCTTCTTAGGCAAGCCAGACAGAGTCAAAAGATGAATAAAATAGGTAAGAGGGACCTCCGACCAGGTAACAATACATAACACTCCTAAACGCTAATTCTTGCTCATAGAGAGCTCTTTTCTAAGCCTCTTTTTTCTTTGAGCTTTTGCTCATGGTTGTTTCCTAGAGCAATAACTTGAGCATTGGAGGGTTCCCGCTAAAATCTTCGATCTCCGCCGGAATCTTCAGTCCTTAGGACTTTTTATAGGCATTCAAAGCCAGAAGCTCATCGGAAGATCCCGGGCTCGTTGGAGAAGGCAACCGGACACTCGCAAACGTTTGAGAAGGGTGATCTGGCCACAACAGATTGGCGTGCCAGGTAGGAAGGCAAAGCATGGATTATCAGCGATGCTAGCTTGTAGATCCTCATCCCTCTTAGATCAAAATGATGGATCAAAAGATGGTGATGACAAGAGACCAAGAAGCTTCCATCAGTCATGCTGGAGGAGCACTCTCAACGAGCTGAGCAACAGGGCACCAATGCCTCCACTCCAATCAACATGGTTTCCTGGAGGGCAAACCATTAGTAGGCTGAAGTATCCAAATCAGTAGAAGAAGATAAATTCCTCCAAAGACATTCCATAATAACCACCTCTGCTTGGCCGACGGTCTCAGCCTCGACCTCTTCCGCTTAGCCGTTCGATTTTGGCAATGGAGCCCATGCTATCACAAATTTGTCAGGTGCCCCGAGGAGTGCTTGCTTGCAAAACTAAAGTGTCCATTGATCAAAACATGTTCTTTGGACTATTAATCCCACAAATATGGAGCCATGTGCCGAGTTTGTGAACCTGTTTTCCACGGCCTGGATCTGGGTATCATGACCCTCGGTTCATCAAAGCTGGTGGTGCCATGTGGAAGGAAGGACGAGTGCTTCAACTAGCTTGTACGGAGTAGTGGGACAACAATAATGGAAAAGCATCACTAGAGACACTTCTCCAATTGGAAGCCACCAAAAAAAGAGGTGACGTTATGCCATTTTCTCCTCCCTCTCTCCTTGACATTTATTGCATGTCAGGGTCCATCACTTTCAGGAGAAATCAAATGGTGGCTGATAATCCAATTATGGAGCGCATTCGAAGCCACCTGTAACTCCGTTTCATTCCCACTCTCAGACGGCCCCTTTTGCCTCTGCGAGTGTTCCAACCCGACACGAACGTCCTCTATCCTAGTACTGGACAAACGACTCCCTGCTGCACCCCAGAGACTCCTCCTAGAGCATGTACTTCTAGAGGGATAAGTCGAGAAGATGGGTATGCGCCCTATCAAGCCTAAAGGCCAAAGCTGAGATGTGAATGCGAGGAACAAGGGTGCTACAAAAGCTAAGTACATTATGCTTAGATAAAGTATTTCTTTCTTTGATTCTTAAAAATGTAATGCAGAAAAAACTAACTCCAGCGTCGGCACCTAAGTCCGAAACCAACTCAACACCAAAGACCGACTCCAGCATCGGCACCTAAGCCGAGGCCAGCTCGGCACCAAAGATCGACTCCAACGTCAGCACCTAAGCCCGAGACCAACTCGGCACCAAAGATCGACTCCAACATCGGCACTAAAGCTCGAGGCCAGCTTGGCACCTAAGACTGACTCCAACATCAGCACTAAAGCTCGAGGCCAGCTCGGCACTAAAAGACCAACTCCAGCATCGGCACTAAAGCCCGAGGCTAGCTCGGCACCAAAGATCGACTCCAACGTCAGCACTAAAGCCTGAGGCCAGCTCGAGATCAAAGATTGACTCCAGCATCGGCACCTAAGCCCGAGGCCAGCTCGGCTCTAAAGCCCGAGGCTAGCTCGGCACCAAGGATCGACTCCAGCGTCAGCACCTATGCCCAAGGCCAGCTCGGCACTAAAGATCGACTCCAACATCAGCCAGCTCGGCTCTTAAGTTCGAGGCCAGTGTCGGCACAAAGACCGACCCTAGCATCAGCATCAACTTTGCCTCAGCGGTTTCATCATAGCCTCAGCGGCTAACAGCCAACTAGGTAAGGCCTTTACATAAATTATGCACTTGCGACAGGTTGACAGTGCTGGCCACTCTCAGTTGGCTAATTAAAAGCCCAAGTCAACTCATAGCTTCGATAGATTAATTATCCAACTCACAGTTGATGGACATCCACTTTCAAACCCTGCATCAGGAGAGGATTGCTAGCTGCCCTCTGCTAGTCAAAGCCTTAATGGCTCTATCAGGCTTAATAGCTCTATCTCTCTGCTTCAGCAGCATTATTATAATCTCAATAATTTTATTTCAGCCCTAACGGCCTTATATCTGCCTCAGTAGCATTATCACAGCCTCAACAGCTCTATCAGCCTCAGTGGCTCTATCTCTCTGCCTTAGCGGCATCATTACAATCATAATAATTTTATTTCAGCCCCAGCAGCCTTATATCTGCCTCAGTGGTATTATCACAGCCTCAGCAGCTCTATCAGCCTCAGCGGCATCATTACAACCTCAATGATTTTACTTCAACTCCAGTGGTCTTATATCTGTTGTAGCAGCTTTATCACAGCCTCAGTGGTTCTATCAGCCTCAGCGACTCTATCTCACAGCCTCAGTGACATTATTACAACCTCAATGTTTTTATTTCAGCCCCAACGGCCTTATAAGTTATATCTGCATCAGCGGTATTATCATAACCTCAGCGGCTTTATCAGCCTCAACAGCTCTATCTCTCGGCCTCAGCGGCATCATTACAACCTCAATGATTTTATTTTAGCCCCAGCGGCGTTATATCTGCCTCAGTGATATTATCATAGCCTTAGCGGCTCTATTAGCCTTGGCGGCTCTATCTCTCTACCTCAGTGGCATCATTATAACCTCAATGGTTTTATTTTAGCCTCAGCGGCCTTATATCTGCTCAGCGGTATTATCACAACTTCAACGACTCAATCAGCCTTGGTGGCATCATTACAACATCAATGGTTTTATTTCAGTCCCAGCGGTCTTGTATCTACCTCAGCGATATTATTGCTGTTGGGAATTGTATCCTAAAGCCAATCATTTGATGATTGTGCTATATAAATTATATATAAATTGATATATTAATAAAAGTTATTTGGCAGTTTATTCATTACAAGAACATCTTCTTAATACTCCTGATTGTAATGAAGCCCTCCGGATCTTCCTTCATGATAAAGAGAATTTATCTTTGAAGGTCCTTAAAAGAGTTTGCAACCAAATGATATACTATGACAGGGCCATAGTACTATCAATTATAGGACGTTGTATATCATATTTATTGGTTGTCCTCTTAACCAAGGAGTGTAGAGACACTAGTATGACATACAGGTGGAAGTGTAGGAGTACATTTCATGGAACGTGACTCATTTCCAGATACTCTACTGTCAAGAGTTAAGCCGAGAAGATATAGGTATAAATATCCTTCAGACCTAAAGATCACAACCAATGGCTTACAAGCAACTCATTGTACTTAGGTGCCAGACCACCTGGATTTCTAATCCAGCTACGAAAGGTTACTGGGTGCAGTCAAGTACTTGTAGTAGTCAGTTGTGGATCAAGATGGAATTTGACCTATCCCGTTAAAAGGAGAAATGCTTGTGTTTCAATTTAGCAAGACCTTGGCCAAGGCACTTCATGTGAAAGTCACATGATCACTAAAGTTGAAATCACTTTATGGATTTGCTATTTAGAGTTGACAGGCTCTTAAGCCATCCTTAGCATTTGTGGTCAAGAGGATGAATTATACGGTAACTATTTCTTAGGGTTCTTGGAGTTTGCTCGGTAACTCTTTGACCTATCTGGATGTTGGGTTCTATTGCTAGATGGGCACATCGATTAGTATAGAAAGTTATTTCTATGCTACCGGCT
This sequence comes from Calamus simplicifolius, assembly GCA_900491605.1. Classification (NCBI taxonomy): domain Eukaryota; kingdom Viridiplantae; phylum Streptophyta; class Magnoliopsida; order Arecales; family Arecaceae; genus Calamus; species Calamus simplicifolius. The sequence continues at coordinate 15,521 of UESW01000192.1, read as the reverse complement.
TAGGTTCGAACCTAGAGAGTCACACGCATAGAAGTTTCCTAGGATGATCTGTTTGCTGATCAACGATTAAGAATCGTATATGATTTAATTAATCAATTTGATTGATTGAATTATCTCAATTGGGTTAAGTACAAGTGAATAAGATTCAATTTGGTTTAAGTCCATTAGAAGGACTAGTCAATTTCAAATATTGATTTAAAATTAGACTTGATTTGGATTTAAATAGATTCAGGACTAGCCAAATTTGATTTGGGCTTGGACCATGATCTATGTGGATTCAGTCAAATAAATTCAAATCAGATTAAACCATCACCTGAACCCAAACCTCTTGCATAAGGATCTCATATGATCAGATGGCTAAAATCTCATCTCATAAGAGATTAAATTCTTATGTAGAATTTAATGCCTAACATTAATTTTCACTGAACGTCGGATTTAGCCACGACTCATTGGTTTTCACCGAATGTCGGATTTAGCCACGTCTCTTTGGTTTTCACCGAACGTCGGAATTAAACCAAGCGCGCGCCTTCGGCATCTCTTCGCTTCTACCAAATGAAGGAATTCTTCATGTGAGAATTCAAAGATAAAGCTAAATTGAGACTATAAATAGAGGGCATTCCATCACCAGAACGCAACAGAACACAATACACGATATGTCGTGGATTGTATTTCTAAAAAGGTTAGAATAAAAATTCTGGTGATTCTGGTGTTAGCGGAAGCGTGGTGGATCTTAGAGGAAGATTCAAGTGGGAGGATTCAAGATCAACAAAGCTATTTTTCTGCGAGCTAGCACTCCCAGAAATCTGATCATTTGGAGCTTCGCGTGGACGATACTAGAGGCCGGACGATTGAACGGCTGCAGAGCAATAAATATTTACCTAATGTTCTTAAGGTAAGCGATCTGATCCTTAGATCTTAAGGCAGGCTTCAAGATAAGTAGTATGACTAGTCATCTTGAAGACCAAGATATGATCTTGACATTTTTATTATATGCATATTTTGGATCAATCGATCCTATATACAAGGCAAAGATATGATCTTGATGCATGTTAGATAGATTAGTATGTAATCTTTAAAATTTCGCAATAATAATTGTTATCAAATTTTTAAAATATGCATGCCTCGGGATTGTTTCTCCCTACAATTGCAGCCTCAACAACTCTATCAGTCTTAGCAGCTTCATCTCAGCCTCAGCGGCTAACAGTCAACTAGGTAAGACCTTTACTTAAATTATGTACTTGCGACAGGTTGACAGTGCTAGCCACTCTTAGTTAGCCAATTAAAAGCCAAAGTCAACCCACAGCAGCAAAGATCAACCCCAACTCACAGTTGATGGGGCATCCACTTCCAGACCCTGCATCGGGAGAGAGTTACTGGCTGCCCTCAGCCGGTTAAAGGGCAGCACAAAAAGAAAGGGATTTTCCTATTTGGAAGGAACTAGAATTGAAGTTAGTAAAAAAAATATAAGTGCAAAGGTAAAAAGTTTTGCACTTCTTTCATTTGGCGGATGCAAGGCCCACAAGCTCAAGCAGTATGGGGGCATATGATGGGGCCAGTTGATCCCATTAGCAGCAATGACCGCATTTGGGCTTGGCCCGATAAGGCGGCCCAGTTCCCAAGCGGCCCCGGCTTCCTAGGTGGCTCGATTTCTAGACGGCTCCAGCTTCCTAGGTGGCTCGACTCCTAGGCGGTCCATCCTCAGGCTACCTTTTTCTACTCGGCCCATCCTCGATGGCCTTTTCCATCCGATCCATCCTCGATGGCCTCTTGCAGTCAAAACATCCTCGATGGCTCCAGCTCCCATCCTCAACAGCATAAGGCAGCAAACGATTCTAGATCTAGTCCCGCCTTCGGACTCCCAGCTTCACGAGGTCACCTCAGTCCTTCATCCCAATAAGCAGAACCAAGCTCTCGACTCTGCCCCAGGGCGTTGGCTCTTCTCTAGACCCGACGCCAACGCCCCGGCTTTAGATCCAGCCCTCGGGTGCCCGCTTCCAGCCATCCTGATCCCTCCAGTCTCACCCAACTCTCTGCCTCCATTTCTAACTGTTGACCCAATTATTGATTTTGATGATTAACAAAAGCCATGAGTATATTTATTGTGTTTCTGACAAATTTAAGAAGTATTTCAGGTATTAAGAATGTTTAATTATTCAAATGATACATAAAATCAGTTTTGAATTAAGTTTTAAATAGAAAATATTTAAGTTCAGAACTTGGAGTCGACACCCATAGTGTCTGGAGCTGACACCAGGGCGTATCAGAACAATTCTAAGTTTTTGGCATGGTTTAGAGTCGACACCTGAAACTCTGGAGTCGACTCTAACCTGAGATACAGAGGAGTGCTTTCTGCATCAGTTTTTGAAGCCGACACCTAGAGTTCGGGAGCCGACACATGAAATTTCTGGAGCCGACTCTAACCTGAGAACAGAGAGCGTATTTTTAAGACATCATTAGAGTTGACACCCTCAAATATTGGAGCCGACACCTGAATGTGCCGAGCCGACACATCACTTTTTCGGAGCCGACTCCCCAACGAACTTTTTATTACCATTTTTGGAAACCCGAGTTGGAGCCAACACATGCAAAGTTGGAGCCGACTCCAACTTGTCAGGAACGGATTTTTAAATTGTCAGAATGGACTCTAAACGGCAATATTTTTCCACCTAATCTCTAACGGCTATATTTCTTTGCGTGTAGAAGCAATCCAAGTACCTTGTAATGGCTATTTTCACACCTAATCTTGGATTAAGAAATCTATAAAAGGAGAATTTGACCGTTTGAAAAAGTGGGACTAAAAAAATCAAAAAAATCAAGTGAAAAAGAGAGAAATTTTCAAAGAGAACTCTATGAATCCACGTCCATCTTCTGAAGAGAGATTCAAAAGAAATCCAAAGCTCTCAAAGATCAATTTTGGAGGATTTTGAAAGGAGAAAAGAAGAAGCTCAAAAGCCTCTTTTTCTTCAACTTCTTTACAACAAATTTCTGTGAAGAATCAGAGCTGAAGCTTGATTCAACCATTCAAAAGAGAAGAGGATAAGAAGAAAAGAAGAAAACCTCACATTCAAATCGCTTCAAACGGACTTTTCTAATCATTGTTCATTTAAATTTCATATTTGCTCATTTGAGGAGCTATTTTGTATTGAAAACTTTATTTCTAAAGTATTGTTTGCTAATTCAATCAGGGGGATTCAATTAATGGAAGTAGTTTACCTCGGGACCAGCTAAAGTTAGCTTGGGTGTGGGTTGTGTGCTAGTGAGCTCGAAAAAATCGGCTGGATTCGTTGTGATCCTGGATAAAACAACAAGTTGGAGTTGTGAGCTTGTAAAATCGACTGTAATCGGTGGGATTATAGTGTGGACCCAAGTGTTGCTTGGTAGTGGAAGTAGGTGTTGGATACACCGAACCACTATAAAATATTTGTGTTTGCCATGCATTTATCTCTCTCTCTATCCTTCTTATTTGTGCTTAGCTTTAATTAATACAGTTCACTTGAGCACTTTCATATCAATCTAATTATTTAAAGGGTTAAATTTTTTAAAGAACCCAATTCACCTCCCCTCTGGGGTTGCCATCTGGGCCAATAATTGGTATCAGAGCTTGTGCTCATTTAAATTTGATCTAACTATCAAGAGTCAAAGATCCAAATGGTAGCTCAAGTTAGATCATCTTTTTCAGAAGGTCAATCCACTAATTGACCTCCTTTATTTAATGGTACAAATTATGGTTATTGAAAAGCTAGAATAAAAATTTTTGCTCAAACACTTGACTATGACCTATGGGGCATCATAGTAAATGGTCCTCAGACACCCATAATAAGAGTAGATAACATGGTGATTTCTAAGCCAGAAATGGAATGGGATGAGCATGATAAGAAGTTGGCTCAGCTCAATGCTAAAGCCATAAATGTTTTATATTGTTCTTTAGATGCTAATGAGTTTAATCATATTTCTACTTGTATTTTTGCAAAAGAAATTTGGGATAGATTAGAAGTTACCCATGAGGGTACTAATCAAGTTAAAGAATCTAAAATTAATATTTTAGTGCATAAATATGAATTGTTTAGCATGGAACAAACTGAATCAATCACATGCATGTACACTAGATTCATTGATACTGTGAATGGTTTAAAAAGTCTAGGAAAAACTTATACTAATTCTGAATTGATGCGCAAAATTCTTAGGTCTCTTCCAAGATCATGGAAGCCAAGGTGACTACAATCCAAGAAGCCAAAGACTTGAATGCTCTACCTTTGGAGGAACTACTTGGATCCTTGATGACTCATGAGCTGGCAATAAAGCAACATCAAGAGAAAGATATCAAGAAGAAGAGAATCATATCTCTTAAGGCTGCAAAATTGAAGAAAGCAGCAGTGAGGATGATGATGATGATGATGAAACAGCTCTCTTTGCAAGAAAATTTAAAAAATTTATGCAAAGAAGGAACCCTTCCATAAGAGAAAGTCTGGAACAAAAATGGAAGGTGAAAGGGAGAAAGAGAAGGATAAAGAAAAAGAAAAAGAACCCTTGATATGTTATGAGTGTAAGAAGCCGGGGCATTTTAGATATGAGTGTGCTCAATTAAAGAAGGATTACAAGAAGAAGAAGGCATATATTGCAACACAGAGTGATAGCGAAGAATCCTCTTCCGAGGAGGAACAAAAAGAAGTTGCAAACATTTGCTTTATGGCAAACGACGATGAGGTAAGTTCTGAAACTCATGATTTTACATTTGATGAACTATATCAGGCATTTAATGAGTTAGTTAGTGACTTCAAAATTTTGAAAAAAAAAAATTTAAAAACTAAAAATTTAAATCTTCTTAAAGAGAAAAATAAATTAACTCTTGAAATTAAAGATTTAAAAGCTGAAAAGGAAGGTTTGCTAAAAGAAAAAGAATCAATTTCCAATGAAAATATTAATTTAAAGAAAGAAGTTGATAAGTATAAAAATATTGTTGATAAATTTACATATAGCTCAGAAAAATTAAATTTATTTTTTAGTAATCAAAGAGCAGTTTTTGATAAAGCCAGATTAAGATATAGACCTCACATGAAACAAAAATATGTAAATAATTTCTTTATTAAGAAACCTAACAAAAATGATATTTCATGTTATCATTGCAACAAGAAAGGACATAAATCTTCTGAATGCAATTTTAGAAAAACTAATAAGAATGTAAATATTAAAGGCAAGAAAATATGGGTTCCAAAAGGAATAATTTTTATTGCAACTAATTATAAAGGACCCAAGAGAGCTTGGGTACCTAAACATAAGATTTGATTATCTTGCAGGAGTATCTTGCAGTCAAAGGATTAAAATAAAAGTGGTATCTTGATAGTGGCTGCTCAAGACACATGACGGGTGACAAGGATCAACTCATCACCCTTGAAGATAAAAGAGGAGGTATTATTACTTTTGGAGACAATGGCAAAGGTTAAATTATGGGGCTTGGTAAAATTCAAATAATTTCATCCACCTTTATTGAGAATGTTTTATATGTTGATGGTTTAAAGCATAATTTAATTAGTATTAGCCAATTGTGTGATAAAGTTTTCAAAGTTTCATTTTAAGCTTCTATCTGCACTGTTTCTAATCCCATTAACAATAGCATTGTATTTATTGGAAATAGAAATGGCAATGTATACTTAATTGATTTAGATAATTTATCTACTAGTAATCATTGCTTAGTTGCTGATAATGCTAATGTAAATGAGATTGGATGGCTATGGCATCGTAGATTAGGTCAAGCAAGTACATACTTAATTTCAAAATTAATTAGAATGGATTTAGTTAAAGAACTCCCAAAACTAGATTTTGAAAATAACAGAATTTATGATGCATGTCAATTTGAAAACAAACTAGAAATTCTTTCAAATCTAAAAATGTTGTTTCCACTTCTAGGCCACTAGAGCTACTTCATATGGACCTTTTTGGGCCTACTAGAATCACTAGTCTGGAAGGAAAGAAATATGGTCTTGTGATAGTAGATGATTATTCTAGATTCACTTGGGTATTAGTTTTGGCTCACAAGGATGAGACTTTCTCGATATTCCTAAATTCTTCAAGAAAGTCACAAATGAGAAAAATACTACCCTAGTGTCTCTTAGAAGTGATCATGGCACAGAATTTGAAAATCATCTATTTAAAAATTTTTGCATTGAAAATGGCATTCATCTTAATTTCTCTGCACCTAGGACACCCCAACAAAATGGAGTCGTAGAAAGAAAGAATAGGGCTTTAGAAGACATGGCCCATACCATGCTATGTGAAAGCCAACTCCCAAAATACTTTAGGGTGGAAGTTATAAACACGTCATGTTACATCTTAAATAGAGCCCTAATTAGACCAATCCTTAAAAAGACTTCCTATGAATTATGGCATAATAGAAAACCAAACATTAGTTATTTTATGCATTTGGTTGTAAATGTTTCATTCATAATAATGGTAAAGATAACCTTGGGAAGTTTGATGCAAAATCTGATGAAGGCATATTCTTAGGATATTCAACATCTAGTAAAGCCTATAGAGTATTTAACAATAGGAACTTAATTGTAGAAGAATCTATTCATATAGTTTTTGATGAGTTTTTATCATCAAGTTCAGAAAAGATTGATGATGAGGAAGATACAAATTTGCTTGAGCGAGATATTGAAAAATTAGATATAGATGTATCTTCAGACCATGAACAAGAAGCTAAAGATGATGATTCTTCTAGAGTTGATATTATTGATACTAATCATAATGAGGTAGATCTTTCTAGAGATTGGAGATATGCCTATGGTCATTCAAAAGAATTGATTATAGGTGATCCATCTCAAGGTGTAAGAACTGGATCATCAATGAGAAATATCAATAATCATCTTGCATTTGTATCTCAAATTAAACCTAAAGCTATCAAAGAAGCCGAAAAAGATAGTAATTGGATGTTATCTATACAAGAGGAATTAAATCAATTTACTAAAAATAATGTATGGTCCTTAGTTGATAGACCCAAAGGTCATTCTGTAATAGGATCTAAATGGGTATTCAGAAATAAATTAGATAAAAATGGCATAATAATTAGAAATAAAGCTAGACTAGTTGCAAAAGGATATAATCAAGAAGAAGGAATTGATTTTGATGAAACTTTTGCACCTGTAGCTAGATTAGAAGCAATTAGACTATTACTTGCATTCGTATGTCATATGAATATCAATTTATTTCAAATGGATGTTAAAGTGCATTTTTAAATGGATTTATAAATAAAAAAGTTTTTGTTGAACAACCACCAGGTTTTGAAGATCATGAATTTTCAAATTATGTTTTTAAATTACACAAAGTACTTTATGGTTTAAAACAAGCACCTAGAGCTTGGTATGATAGGTTAAGAAAATTTTTAATTGAAAATAATTTTACTAGAGGAAATGTTAATAAAACCTTATTTTTAAAAAGAAAAGATAAATATTTATTGGTAGTACAAATATATGTAGATGATATTATATTCGGTGCTACTAACAATCTCTTGTGTCAAGAATTTGCTAAGTTAATGTAGGGTGAATTCGATATAAGCATGATGGGAGAACTCAACTTCTTCCTAGGACTACAAATCAAACAAGAGAGAGAGGGAATCTTCATCAACCAAACAAAGTACACAAAGAAATTCTCAAGAAGTTTGGAATGGAATCAATCAAACCCCTTGGAACACCTATGAGTCCTTCATGCAAATTAGATAAAGATGAAGACGGTAAGCCTGTTGATCAAAAGCATTATAGAGGTATGATCGGATCTCTACTTTCTTAACAGCAAGTAGACCAGATATTATGTTTGTTGTTTGTATATGTGCTAGATATCAATCTAAACATAAAGAATCCGACTTAATTGCTGTAAAAAGAATACTTAGATATTCAAGTGGAACTAAAAATGTAGGATTATGGTATTCTATAGACTCAATACTAAATTTAATTACTTATTCTGATTCTGATTATGCTGGTTATAAATTGGATAAAAAAGTACAAGTGGTGCATGTCAATTTTTAGGAAGTAACTTAATCTCTTGGTTTAGCAAAAAGCAAAATTCGGTTGCATTATCAACTGCTGAAGCTGAATATATTGTAGCTGGAAGTTGTTGTGCTCAAATCCTTTGGATTAAGCGATAACTTGAAGATTATGGCATAACACTTGATAAAACTCCTATTAGATGTGATAACACTAGTGCAATAAACTTAACTAAAAATCCAATTCAACACTCAAGAACTAAGCATATTGAAATTAGATATCATTTTATTAGAGAACATGTAGCTAATAATGATATTTATCTTGATTATGTTTGTACTGATGAATAATTAGCTGACATATTTATAAAACCCCTTAGTGAAGAGAGATTTTGTTGTCTTAGAGGAGAGTTAGGGATTTGTGACCCATTGGAATAACTTTGAAACCCCTAAGAATGACTATCTAGAATTCAATCAATTTCTTGAAAATTCTTTTATGATTCTAAGGATAATTCATCTAGATATTTGAACCATTTGATTCACCGCATTCCAAAGAATTTTATCCAAAATTATTGATTTTCTTTTGACAAGTTTCAGATCCTTGAAACTCTTTTTATTTTTGCTGAAACTGTCTTAGAGTTGACACCCTAGTCAGTGGAGTAGATACCTCTTCTGTGTCACTCTCGGTCTGAGACCTTGGAGCTGACACCTGCCTTAGCGGAGCCAACTTCAGTTCGAGCGCTAACTGAGTTAGCGACTTAGAGTCGAGACCTGACTTTGCGGGAGCCGACACCTTGTGGTCCCAATTTAACTATTTTAGGGCCGAGTCGACACCTTTTCATCCCCAATCATTTCCAAACTCTTTCCAAAGCCTCTCCAAGCCTTCCTAAACCTAGAATCTCTCAAATCCACCATTCCCTAGGATTCTATGGCACCAAAGTAAAGAGGATCAATCTTTGGAGCTCCCGTGGTGACAAGGAAGATGACAGTGAGGCATCCTGCACGTCAGCCCTCGCCTAGCTCGGATTTCACTTCTTCATCCTCAACGCCCAGTGTTGTACCAGGTTCTTCTTCTCCTCATGTTGATATTTTAGCGGGAAGAGTGATTACAATGGGAAGAAATGTTGACTTTGGATTTTTGATGATGAGGGTTTTTCTATTGGGAAGCAAATCAAGGATATGGGTTGAAAAAAGGTATGCTCTTTAGATATACCCACCTATCCTGCTTTGGTCAAGGATTTTATTTGAACCTTTCTAGAGGAGATGGCGGTCTTATCAGTTTTGTTAGAGGAACTAGGGTTCATCTTACCTCAGAAATTTTGGGAAGATTGTTAGATATACCTATCTCTGGAATGATTGCTAATGTCTATAGTGATAGAGGAGTGGCATTTTCTAGAATGCTTGGCAGAGATGTAGCAGAATTTGAAGAAGTTAAGGCTAACTAGTTGCCCTTGGAGCTTAGGCTGTTACACAACATCTGCAGTTGGATTTTGTTTCCTAAGACCGATCGTTTCGAGTATTTCTGAGAGGGACATACTAGTGATGGACTCTGTTGTGACCGGCCAGCCTATTAACCTTTCGGGTATGATGATTTGGTATATGGCCAAGGCTGGAGGCAAGAAGAGATCTACCCTTCCATATGGCATGATTTTGACCATGGTTTTCCAAAGCCAAGGAGTTAGCATATTAGATAATGAGTGCATGAAAAGCTTAAGACACACTGATTACTACAACAAAGCCACATTGCACCGGATGAGATTCATTAAAATCAATGAAAATTGATAGAGGAAAGGAAGCATGGATGATAGGGCAGTAGAGATGGATACTGGAGCCCACGGCACTTCGGAGGCAGAGCTCTCAGTGAGGCATATGTCACCTGGCCCCAGCTGTCCAACACCTTCTGCTCCAACACCTGCTCCTTTAGCTTCTGTTCAGTCCTCTGTTGGTTTTTCTAAGATTCAGATGGAGCAGTTGAGATCTTTATTTTTGGATCATGAAGCTAAAATGAAAATTGAGTTTGATAATAAACTTATGGGTTTAAGAGAATTATTTTACTCCTTAGAAGACAAAGTGAACAGAATCGAATCCTCCCTTGGAATTCTTCTGAAGCCCTGAAGTGTGATTTAATGCATATTTTTAGAAAATCAAAGACGTAGGAGAAGATTCTGATATGTATTCTAAGTGCAATGATGAATTACAAGAGAAAATTACAGTTGCATCTGCATTTATTGACAGAAGATTGAATGAATTTATCAAAATCCAAAGTGAAGGAATGGGAAAGATTCTAGAAGAGCTCAAAAGACTCCTTAGATTTTGATGTTTTTAACTTTTGATGTTTGATTTACATTTTGATGTACTTACTCTTTAATGTTCAATTTGTATTTTGATGTAATGAAGTATTTTGTTAAATGATATAATGAAGTATTTTGTTAAATGATGTAATGAAATATGATGTAATGAAGTATTTAACTTTATGAATGATGTAATGAAGTTTTGAGTATTCAATGAATATCATAGTTGAACTTAGATATTAAGTTACTTGGATTTTGAGTTAACATTCTTTTGTTCAATGATTATTGATTCATATGTTTAAAGAATGATTGATGTTAATTTAATTGATGTTAATGTATGTTAAAGAATGATTGATGTTAATTTAAGCTCAATGAATCTTTTCTTAACCTTTTTGTTGATAACAAAAAAGAGGGAGAGAAGATAATTGTATATGCATTGAATGAACTTATTGAATGAATTTGATTAATTGATGATTAATTGGTATCAAGCATTGAATGAACTTAATTGCATGAGTTTTAATGATAAGGGGAGAGAAGATGTTAATTTGAGTATCATAAGGGGAGCTACCTCATTCAGGGGGAGCTTAGCTATGAGAACTTATCTCTGCTTTGAAACTTTCATTATTTAATCATGTGTATACTCAATGTTTTTGTCATCATAAAAAGGAAGAGATTGTTGATCCAATTATTGATTTTGATGATTAACAAAAGCAATGAGTATATTCATTGTGTTTCTGACAAATTTGAGAAGTATTTCAGGTATTAACAATGTTTAATTATTCGAATGATACACAAAATCATTTTTGAATTAAGTTTTAAATACAAAATATTTAAGTTCAGAACTTGGAGTCGACACCCACAGTGTCTAGAGCCGACACCAAGGTGTATCAGAACAATTCTAAGTTTTCGGCATAGTTTGGAGTCGACACCTGAAACTCTGGAGCAGACTCTAACCTGAGATACAGATGAGTACTTTCTGCGTCAGTTTTTGGAGCCGACACCTAGAGTTCGGGAGCCGACACCTAAAATTTCTGGAGCCGACTCTAACCTGAGAACAGAGAGCGTATTTTTAAGACATCATTAGAGTTGACACCCTCAGATATTGGAGCCGACACCTGAATGCGCCGAGCCGACACATCACTTTTTCAGAGCCGACTCCCCAACGAACTTTTTATTACCATTTTTGGAAACCCGAGTTGGAGCTGACACATGCAAAGTTAGAGCCGACTCCAACCTGTCAGGAACAGATTTTTCAAATTATCAGAACGGACTCTAACGGTAATATTTTTCCATCTAATCTCTAACGGCTATATTTCTTTGCGTGTAGAAGTAATCCAAGTAACTTGTAATGGCTATTTTCTTACCTAATCTTGGATTAAGAATCTATAAAAAGGGAATTCGACCGTTTGAAAAAATGGGACTGAAAAAATCAGAAAAATCAAGTGAAAAGAGAGAGAAATTTTCAAAGAGAAATCTCTGAATCCACATCCATCTTCTGAAGAGAGATTCAAAAGAAATCCAAAGCTCTCAAAGATTAATTTCGGAGGATTTTAAAGAAGAAAAGAGGAAGCTCAAAAGCCCATTTTTCTTCAACTTCTTTACAACAAATTTCTGTAAAGAATCAGAGCTGAAGCTTGATTTAACCATTCAAAAGAGAAGAGGACAAGAAGAAAAGAAGAAAGCTCACATTCAAATCGCTTCAAACAGGCTTTTCTAATCCTTGTTCATTTAAATTGCATATTTGCTCATTTGACGAGCTGTTTTGTATTGAAAACTTTATTTCTAAAGTATTATTTGCTAATTCAATCAGGGAGATTGAATTAGTGGAGGTAGTTTACCTCGGGACAAGCTAAGGTTTGCTTGGGTGTGGGTTGTATGCTGGTGAGCCCGGAAAAATCAGTTGGATTCGTTGTGATCCCGGATAAAATAACAAGTTGGAGTTGTGAGCTTGTAAAATAACTCGACTGTAATCGGTGGGATTATAGTGTAGACCTAAGTGTCGCTGGAAGTGGACGTAGGTGTTGGATACACCGAACCACTATAATATCTTTGTGTTTGCCGTGTATTTCTCTCTCTCTATCCTTCTTATTTGTGCTTAGCTTTAATTAATACAGCTCACTTGAGTACTTTCATATCAATCTAATTTTTTAAAAGGATTAAATTTTTAAAAAATCTAATTCACCCCTTCTTCCTTTCTTGGGTTGCAATCTGGGCCAACACTAGCTTCCTTTCGGCTTCCAACCTCGGCCATGGCCATCCAGCCGTTCCGGCCATAGCCATCTCTAACCGGCTCCATGCTACTGGGTACAAGTGGACTCGGCTACATGTCACCATCCCGACTCCGGGTGCACCGTCTGACTTCAGGAAGCTCGTTCCCAGTCGCCTTGGCTGCTCTCTTGGTCCCGACAACTTCGACTCCTGACTGTTCCAGCCATCTCCAGTTTTGACTGGGCGAGGATTGGGCAAGAAGAAAGAGCAAAAAGACTTTTAATAAGAAAGCTCCTCTTCGACCAACCAGGCACAGGAAGATGGGTGATTTAATAAGTCTGACAGGATTTCTTTTGCCAGGATTACGTTTAACCTATCCACCGCCATCGTAGGGACTAGAATCATGTCCCTTCCTGCCATCATGAAAGTCTTGGGGTTGGTGGCGAGGATTGCCTTAACCGTGCTCTTTGTTTTCCTCACCAAGGCTTCAGCCGAGATGCTAATCAGGTCCAATCAAACTTATGTTAGAAATAGTATCCTTAAAATTAGATATATTTATATTTTTAATTTTTTAAATTAATAAAAAAAATTTTAAATTTTGTTTCATTTATATAAAAATAAATGTTTATATAAAATTTAAAATATATTATGAGACTGTATTTTAGTATAATGTATACAAGAGGATTAAATTACAGTTAATATATTTAAATATGTCCATGATTGATAGAAGTAAGGATTTTCTATCGCTAATCACTAATACGGTCCATGAACATTCTGAATGTGACAATCTTATCTGGATTGTTGTGTAGAGACACTTAGTAGAGGTATTATATATAATAAGATTATATATGACTTGGACCGACATAATTTGAATTTTTATTTAAGACCATTATAAAGAATTCAATTTATGTCACAAGATGATCATATGTAAATCAACCTTAATTCTGATTTAATTATAGACTCATTGATTGTGCTATTGAATCTTTTGATTTGTTTGTTAAAGCTCATTTGATGTTAAGCCCAATACTTACATATTGGAGGTTTAATAACATATTGGGCTGGAAATGCGATTTAAAAATATGGAATCCATGGCTTTTGAAAAGAAGCTTAAAATTAGTTCAGTGTTGATTATGTGGCTAGTGAATCAATGGTACTTAAGGAATAAGAGAAAATTAGAGGGGTATAACATTTATTTCACCTAGCTCTAATTATGAACTAATTATGGAGGGTTGAATTACATGTAATGATTATGTCGAGTAAAATTAATCTGTAATCTTCAAGAGTGCATTCTCGAGTTTTTAGTAGAATAACTTCGAGATTAAAAAACTGAATAAATAATTAAGAGTTTTAATTGAGTTTATTCTTATTAGAGCTTGAAATTATGGGTCCATGGTCCCCACACCATCTTAGGTTAATCGCATCGAATACTCTTGGATTGAAAATTAATGTGATTAATTATTTATTTTTCTCAATAAAAATTTATTGAAACTTTATAATAAAGAGTTTATTTGAAGATAAATAATCAATTTGATTGATTATTTTTCTCACATTTATTTTGGTACAATAATTAGTTATTAGATAAAATAAAAATATGTTTAGACACATTGTCCATATAATAATTGATATAAATAGTTGTATAAGTGTAGAACATCACACAAGAGAATTTTGCTCTTGCAAGTGACGCATATTATGAGTTGATAGAGAGAGAGAGAAATTTGATAATTTGATAATGTGATTATTAAGAATATTAAAAATAAATACTAATTTAATTTATTAGATATTTAAAATTAATAATATCTAAAATTATTAAATAAGATTTGATAATTTAGATATTATTATATTTAATTTAGATATTATTTATAAATTAGTTGCAAATAAGAAATATTTTTTCTTGATATGATCAAGGAGTTGACGTACATGTGAAAATTGTTCCATGCGGTCAAAATTAAATGTTGTAACCGATAAAACATTATCTAAATTAAATATTGTAATAGATAAACATTATCTAAATTAATATTGTAACTAATAACATTATCTAAATTAAGTTTTTTCGGGTTCACTTAGAGCCGATAATTATGACATAAGATGGGCTTTCAGGGGTAAGGAAAAACAAAAGAAAAGTTTCTTTCCTCCTTTTCTCTCTTATTTTATGTGCGCCAAAGTTGTGAGAAATATAGAAAATCAAGAGTGAGCCCACTCTCATAATTCGATACTGATCCTGAGAAAGGTGAGGAAGGCTCTGGTTTCGTTTTAATTTGATGCAGGACCGATTTGCATGCAAGTAATTTTTTTCTTTTTTTTAATGATCAATAATTGCAGTTGATTATTCTCCCAAAGTAATTGCCTAAGAGGGATTCAGAAAAATTCAAAGTAAATCCGCACGTGAAACAGTTCCTAAAAAATAAAGAAGAATGACCGCCGAGGCTAAGAAGCCCCGGTAGGGCTTGCTCTCCTACAATAAAGTTACTAGTAGATTAGAAGGATGTACCTGGTAAGAGGGGGAAGATCAAAGTATTGAAGGGGTTGCTCTGCCTGGCGGATGCGCCCTAGATGACCAAGCCTTGAGCCCACGGATCTGTGGCTAAGTATCCACTGATCTGGATAGCGATCACCTTGAATCTTGGATTCATGGCTACTGAGGGATCTGCAAGATCACCATACAAGGGTTAAAGAATAATAGAGAAAATTTAGAAAAGATGCAAAGAGACAAGGAAGGAGTAGAGAAAAGGGAGGCCGGCCAAGGGCTCTTGGGAGTCCACTATTGGAAAACAAAGGTGGCGGCCAGGGTTCTTCTAGAGACTTGGGATGTTAGCACGCGCAGGATAAGGGAAACAAGAGCACCAGAGAACCAATTAACAAAAATCACAATAACTCAAAACTTGGATTGATTGATTAATAATAAAAGATACATCATTCATACAAGAGGGGTCTCTTTTATAGAGCAAGAGACTTGGGGCCCAAGAAAATATAGATATGGAAGAGAGAAAAGAAAAAAGGCACCCTAATCAAATTGGCATAAAATCTGCAGCGTCCAGATGAAGAAGGTGATC